>VXBX01007083.1:233021-299335 GCA_013400415.1 Scytalopus superciliaris
GGGGAAAATTCAAAAAGGGAAAAAAAAAAAAAAAAAAAAAAAAAAAAGAGAACCAACCCAACAAAGAAACCCACCAGAAAAACCCACCAAGTGATAAAAAAGCCATCACTTGCCACCAGCTGGATGATGCTCAACCAGTCCCTGAGCAACAGCCACACTGGGATCTCTGCTGTCAGCACTCCCAGCTCCTGGGGAACAGGATTTTGGCTGCAGCAGCTCCAGAGATGCTTTCACAGCAGAGGCAAAACCCACCCAGAGCTGAGGGATGCCCCTGACGCACTGCAGGTCTGGGAACTGGAGGTCTCACGGGCACCAAGAGATGCTTCAGCTGAGAATGCCCCTTAAACTCTTGCCTTTATCCTTTCTGAGCCTTCAGACAATGGAGTCACCCTGTTTGCTTGGACTTGGTGCCCTCTCCTGACAGCCGTGGCATGGATACACCACAGACCTGAGTGCTCCAGCCCAGCACTACACCAGCATTTACCATATGCAGAGGGTTCACATACTCTGCTAAACTATTAATTTTTTATGATTGCTCCCTCAAATCCCAAAAGATTATGTGAGTCAGAGAATATTTCCCACCTCTATATTGCTTTGGGTTTTTGTTGGGGTTTTTTTTTGGTCCATGCCTAGTCATTTTAATTTTTAAAATAGGGTTTTTCCTCAGTCAAAAAAATTCTATTTAACTATTAATTATAGTTGAGGTTGCAGGTGTTTTGGAAACGCATAAATTCCTGTGCACAGCCTGTTCCCTCTCCATTCTCTACACAGAGGGCTGCTTACCTTTGCATTTGTCTAACCAGGAGCTCCACACCTGAAGAAAAGGCTGTGCCACCAGTGGGAATGGCCTGGGAGGTTGCTGGGAGTCACTGCAGTTTTGAAGAGCCTGGAGAAGACTAAAGCCAAACCCAAAAGTTCACTGTTGGAGCAGGGACACAGAGGGAAGCCCAGGCCTCCAGAGCCTTGTGGGGCCTCTCCAAATACCCAACATGCACTGATTTGCTTTATGAAAAGCAGGTAATGGAAGCATCTACTAATGCTTCTGATAGGACTGAGGACAAGAATAATTAGCTATGGGAAAGAAGGAGGAACTGCGTGCCTCAGATAAGGCTGAAAAGGGAGCTCAGGGCTTGGCACATAAAGTTTTCTGTGCCAGGAGATGCTGGTTTTAAAAAGTCACTACCTCAGTTCTCCCTTAATTACAGCCCTTTGCTTTTAACCAATGCAGAGGAGGTGGCCTGACCCTGGTGCCTGCTGGGCTTGAGGGTCTGCACATCAGGGACATGGTATGAGCTGCAGAAAGGAGAACCAGGGGGGGGATGCAGAGTCCATAGAAGAGGACTCAGGAGCTGTTGTGTGACCGGTGTTTTCTCTCTGCAGAGCCCTTTCCTGGGGAAAGCAGCCTTAGAACCCAGTGGTGCCATGCCCAGCTCTCTGCACAGCCACCCTGTCCCATGCCAGGCCACCCAACCCCATGTCCTGCAGGCCATTTCTTCTAAACCAGAGTTTTCTGCACATTTGATTTGCTTCCTTCTCCTTTCTCCTTACAGAGAAGTCATGCGAGCACGAGACAATCTTCAAGGAAGTCCATTTCCACCTTTCTTCTCCTCTGAGAAGCCCTGGCTTGGCTCATCCCCAAGCCACAGCCAGGTTCCTGCCTGTGTTCCATCATCCTACGTGGGTTCCCTCCAGTCCTCACCCCCTCCTCACATGCAGACCACAGCTGCATCTGACCCCCCCAGGGAGCAGATCCCTGCATGGAACCTGAGCTGATGTCCACCAGTGCTCAATGGTCTGTGCCACTGGCCTCTTCTGCCCTTGGGGTCCTCTCTGGGATCTGGGATGACTCTCCTGGGGCTGTGGTAGGGTTTGTCCCACGTCCCTGCAGAAAGGACCTGTCTGTGCATCCCTCTGACCCTCCCATTTCAGTCCCAGAGCTCGTGTGGGTGGCAGAGGCAACACTTGAGCTCAG
The DNA here is from genome assembly GCA_013400415.1 of Scytalopus superciliaris. NCBI lineage: Eukaryota > Metazoa > Chordata > Aves > Passeriformes > Rhinocryptidae > Scytalopus > Scytalopus superciliaris. The sequence continues at coordinate 234,994 of VXBX01007083.1, forward strand.
ACTTGTGATCAGACCCAGACACTCCTCAGACACCTCACTGCCACTGTCCCACTTCTTCCCCTTCTATAAGGTCTCCTGAACCCACCAAAAACATCTCTGCCACTCCCTGCTCTGGCATCCCTGCTAGTTTGGTCCAGTGTGGGTGGCTCTTTTGACCTGACATCCCATCCCATCCCATCCCATCGAGGCTGGGGAGGCTAATTTGGAGAGGACTCATTAGTCACTTGCCTTTGACAAATGTGGTCAGACCAATTAAACTCACTCATGAGCTGTTCCTGCTCAGACTGTGGGTTGTCTCTCCTGTTAGAAAGAAGCAGATGAGCATTGGACTTGATGTTCTGCCTTCATGGGAAGGTGGTTTTCATCTGCTTTCCTGAGTAAATTTCAGTTCCCCCAAAGCCTCCTGGAAGCCCCTCCACAGCGTCATGGCTCTTCCGCAGAAAGCAGAAGTGGCCACTCTCCTTGACCTTCTGTACCCACCACTGGACGTGTCCCAAAAATAAATGACAGAACCCCCCATTTCCCTGGGAAGAAGCTTCTTAGAACACATCTGAAACTTTTGGAAAAGCGGTCCAAGTGGGCGGGATGCAGAGGATAAATTCTGGTGCAGCGAGAGCCAAAGCCACAGACACCGGGCAGAGCAGCACAAAGGACAAAGAGCCCTCACAGAACCACCATGCTCACCACAAGGACAGTCCTGCTGCTCACCCTGCTCTTCACCTTCTCCCTGCACCACGCCACAGGTAAGGCACCTTGTGGGTCATCCTGCTGGTCAGGGCTCAGAGACCTCATTGGGAAGGTCAGGCAGGAAACCCCAGCAGGGAGTGGGAATGGTGCTGCTGGCAGGAGGAGCAACCCGGGATGCAGGGGTGGATGGAGGTGCTTGGGTGGTTTCACTGAAGCCAGCCCTGGGGAGATGCTGCAGGAGCTTGGGGGAGACTCTGGCAGCCATTTCCCAGGTCTCAGCTGGATGAGCAAGTGGTTGGAGTGGGGGGAGCACAAGCAGCTGCTTGGAGCCTTCCAGAGCACTCATTAACACCCTACAAGTTGTGCCCCTGCCTTGGAAACCCCTAAAAACCTCATCCCCAGGCTGAGCACCCCAACCTTACCATGCACTCTGGTGGCTGCAGCAGTACAGGCTGTGGGGTGCTGGGTCCTGTGCTGTTCCCATCCCACCACCATCCACATCCCAGTCCTGTGCTTGCTGCCATATGAAGGGAATCCTTGTCGTAGGATGTTGCAGGAGTTCCATATCCTGCAGTGCCATTGCCTGGGGATGCAGTTAGTTGCAAAATGCTGCCAAGGGTGTTTAAAACATCCCTCCCTTCCCTTCCCAGCCCAGTTCAGACCCATCGAATGCTGCTTTGACTATGCACAGAAACCCATCCGACACGTGAAGAGCTACTACGAGACACCCAGTGACTGCCGCCTGCCTGCTGTTGTGTGAGTACCACAGGGATTCCCTCCCACCCCAGCATGGTGGGGAGCTGGAGCAGCCATCCCATCCCATCCCATCCCATCCCATCCCATCCCATCCCATGCAGATGGCTCAGTCCCAGCCATGTGCCTGGAGGGGGCTGTGGTAGGAAAGTAACTCTATGGGGTGGGCAAAGGAGGGGGAAAATAGGCTGTAGTGCTTTCTGCTAATGCCAGTGGTGTGGGAAGACTCAGACATGCACCATCAGCCCAAGGAGGGCATGGGCTGTTGGAGGTGGCTCCAAGTGTCCATCCAGGATGGGGCTGCACAAAGGGAGGGGAGTAGTGCACGGGAAGGGAATAGCTCAGGGTTCGTGTTTTCACTCTTTTTCCTCACTTACTCACTGCAGGATTGTGGCTGCCAACGGTGAACAGATCTGTGCTGACCCCAAGAAGCTGTGGGTGAAGAAAACCATAAAAAAGCTCCAAAAGAAAAAATTAAATCCATCCACCAACTGATTTGCCCATCCAGTTCTGTGTCTGGAGGGAGCAGACAGCACTCACAGCACTACTCCAGAGGGTGCTGTGGCCATGGGCACCGTCACTGCAGGTGGAGCCAGCCCTTACCTGAGCAGCATCAGGTGTCACACCATCCAGCCGGCCACCGAGCTCCTCCTCTGTCACTGCCCTGCCACGTTGCACTAGTTCCACAACTATTTATAATAAAAACTCATTGCCGTAAGTTGCTCTCTGAATTTTTCCTGATTCTCCAGCCCAAAGGGCAGATCCTACAAGCCCAGGGCACGGTGCGACCGAAAAAACCTTTGCCACAAGCACGTGTTTCTCTGGGATGGGAACAAACTGTGCCTGGCCACAGTGTGCTCCATTGGGAATGTGATAGTGGTCTTGACACTCAGGTGAAGGACAGAGGTGACATACAGCCTTGCAGCATGCTTGCAGCCCCACAAGGTTTGCAGGTGCTCCAGAATTAAAGGGTCATAAGTGGAGGGTTCTGGGAGAAGACACTGATTTACCAAACCCTTAATACCTTGTAAGCTTCCAAATGTGCTGGTGGCCACTGGAAAATACCTGAGGGAGATGAGAAACAATGCCCACAGTGCTGGGAGAGTGAGGACACAATCCCTTTCAGATGGGCTGCCCTGGCTGCCTGTACCTCTGCAGGGCTGGGTTGGGGTGGGAGCAGTGTGGGATCCCAGCTTTCACACGAGGCTGATGGTACATCATCTCACAGGAGAGGAGCAAATGCACAAAAACTTTGGAAAGGTGAAGGCAAGGAACATGGCAAGTGTAACATTGATCCTCAACCCAAAACTTCATCAGTGTTTCATGCCTGGCAGGGTTCATAGAACAGCAGGGCTGTATTTTCTAGGATACTGAATGGCACAGGAAAACATCCCCAATTACATTTTTACCAGCAAATCATAAGCACCACGGGACGAAGCAGTAGTGGAAGGCTGAAGCAGAATCTGATGCTGGGGGGACAAACACCTCCTGGATTGTGACTGCCCCCTCAGAGGGGGCATGAGCTGCTTCCAGAGCCAACTCTGCACTCGCCTTCCCTGGAGAGCAGAGGCTGACAAAGCACACGGCTCCACACTGGCTCTTGCACATGGATGTGTATTTTAATAAAAATAATTCTGTCAATATACAGCAGAATGTCGATTTTTTTTTTAACCATATTTTCAGTATATTTTCATAGGCTTTTTCTCAGTTAAAATCCCCCCCCAATCCCCTTTTTGAAGTTTTCATGCGAAGCATCAGATAACTTAATTCACAAATACTAAGCTTAGACTGAATCAATGTGCACAGTTTGTGTAATGTCCATTGAGCCAATGTTGTACCAAAGAGGAGAAAACTCCTTTCCAAAGGCGATGAGAAGCCTGGAGTGGCACAGGGAGATCTGCCCGGCGTCGGCCTTTCCTCCAGGGCTGGTGGGAAACCTGCAGAGACCTTGCACCCCATGCTCCAGCTGAGCATTTCATACCTGAGTTTTGAGCAACCAGCAGGAGAGAAGAGTTCACTGCGTGGTGGGCAGGTCCTGGGGCTTGCCCTGCTGCATGTGAGACCTTCAGGTGCCAGCAGCCTCCTCCTGCCTCCCTGCAGGGCTGTGAAGAGCGTGCACAGGCAGGGCTGAGACAATCCCAATCCCAATCCAACATCTGTGCAGAGTCCTTGGCCTGGAATTCACCATCTTTCAAATTTTCTTTAAAATCCAGATTATTCCCAGAGCTGCTGCTGTTTCATCTTTCTCCAAGTTTGAGCCTGTAAGAAGCCCAGCCTACAAAATCCCTCTGTGCTCCCTTCTGGAGGGAAAGTCCTCCCAAGCAAAAAGGTCTGAGCAAGTGCCTGGACCCAAATGGAGTGACCAGAGAAAATGTGCCTGCCTGGGCAGGGGATATTGAGCAAGGATCAGAGGTTTGCATGGTCTCCAGGATCTTTCTGTGGTGATGTGAATGTAAATCCCATACGGGACTCGTGGGCTTCTTGTGAGCACGAGAGAGTTAAGCCTCCCTCTTGGAAATAAAACAGCTGGCAGGACATGTGCTCCTCAAGTCTGGATGACTCCCTGGCTTGCTGGGCACTGCTACAGCTCAAGCTGCAGGCTCTGAGCTCTGGTGTGGGATGTGGGGAGAGGGACAGACATGCCATGATCAGCCATCCATCACATGCCACCTCTTGTTGCAGGGAAGGACGGTGGAGAGCAGCCAGTGCTGCCCATCGAAGATGCCTCCAGGTTCTCATCTGCTCCCCTTCCCTCTCAAATATGCTGTAGCTCCTCCCAGCCTCCTGGCAACACTTTCTCCAGCTCTCTGCCCTGCACAGCAGATGGGACAAGGCTCACAGCCATCTCTGGCTCTTAACTGCTGCTGGACTGCACTGCCCTCCACCACTCATTGCTCTGGGGCAGAAGGGTTCCAGCAGCAACCAGCATGTCCTCTGGCATGTCCTTCCCAAGCCTTTCTGCCAAAACACCTTGGGACAGACACATACAGCTGGAGACCTAAAACTAGCTCTCTACAACAAGCCTGCTCCCTCCCTGACCCACCACTCAGGCTGTTCTCACACTGGCAGGGTTGGCAGGAAGTTGTTCCTTCTGCAAAGGAGCCTTTTCAAGGTGTTCCTTCTCTCAGGCTGTGACCAGCTCCACGGGGCCTCACTGCACCCAGGACTGGAGCATGATGGGCCCCTCTCTCCACCTGCTGCCCGTGGGGCAGTTCAAGTCTGCACTCTGTTTCTTCATGGGAAGAGCTTCCCAATCCCATGTGGTGCGCCTCACAGCTTCACAGCATTTCCTAGCTGCTCTACGGCCTGGCTGTCACAGTTCACCTCCTCAGTCAACCCCACAACAGCAGAGGAAACTCTGAAACTTGCATCTAATCAACACCTGTGTGTTAACACAGACTGATACCAAAGCACAGCAGCAATCCAACCTGGTTTGCTTTGCTGAAGGAGGAGATGGTTCATCATCCCTGATGCCCAAGGTGGAAAATTATATATTTAATCCCCAGAACTAGTTCCAGCAGGTCTGGTTGCTCCAGTTGTTCAAGGGAGTCTCAAGAACAAAGCTATTTAAAGAATGGTAAAGATGCCTTAATAAAATGTGAAAAACAAGGACACAGCTTGAGGACAGGTTGAGATGACGCTGTTAAAAACCAGAAGGAATACGGAAGCATATGGGAAGATGCTAAGTGTAGGTAACTATGAGGAATGATACTCCTGGAGGGATTCATTTTCCACACCAGTCACAGCTGCATCTCCTGGTGTCCAAATCCAGCTGGCAGCACCACAGCGAGGACCACCAGGATGCTGGAGATAGAAACAGGCTGGAGCACCCATAACTACACATCTTTCCTATGTCCCAAGGCAACAAGCTCTAGCTCTGGTACACACAGGGGCCTGGAGGGGAGGGAGAACAGCCACCAACCTCTCCTCAACAGCTGGATGCTGTACATTGTCCACTGCTTCACTGGGAGTCCCCCTCCATTCTGCAGGCTGCACACAAGGGCTCAGTTCCTAACCAGACTCCAAAAGAACAGCTGCAGGCTGATGGGATCCTGTATGGTGACAAAAGAGGACCATTGTGCCCACATCTCCACTCAGTGGTGCAGGTATCACTACTGGTGATCATGCAGCTGGGACAATACTGGGATTGTGGGAGGCAGAGAAGCAAGAACAGAGAGCTGGTAGCAGTAAGAAGTTTTCCCAAAACAAACTGGCTCTAAGAACACTGAAGGATGCACAGAAAACAGACCTCCCTTGTAACAGGAGGGCCCATCCGAGACCTTATTCAACCCTCTAAGTCTTGAATTAACTTTTGCTAAATACCTGCTAGGATAGGCTCATGGAGCATCCAGAAAAATCATCTGGAACAAGATGGTTCCAAGAGGAACAGGAACCAAGAGGAACAAGATTTGGCTCCCCCATTACAGGAGAGATGTCCACAAACAGGAACACACCCAGCAGAGGCCACTAAGATGGTCAAAGCCTGGACTACCAGGTGTATGAGGTGGATACACCTCCCAGAAACCCTTATCCCAGCTACTCCACTGCATCTCACTCTGAAGTTCTCCCAGTGTATTCTTGATGCTCTCACTCACTGTTTGTGGGAACAGCATGAACCCTTGTCCATAGGGAGAAAAGCCTGGTGATGCAATCCAGCTCCATGAAGATCTCTCCACAGAACCCCTGAAGGACACTTCAGCCAAGGCTCCAGGTCTGGAGTTCCCAAAATGTTGTTCTTAAAAGGCCACTTAAAGGGCAGGGCATTGGGCTACTGTCACTTACATGGCATTACTGAAGGACTCTTGGGAGCAGTGACCAGGTTGCTCGAGGTAACTGGAATAACAAATGCCCAAATCACTTTTACAAAAGTAATTTTGGAACTGCATGTAGCCTCTGGTTAGGTGTACAGCCACATTCAAAGTTAAAGACCTCAGTTCGCTTTAGTTCTGTTTTTTAAAATTACTGCAACAATCCAAGCCAAGTTTCAGCCAACATGAACCATCAAAGAGCAGTCAGGGAGTTTCAATGCCGAAAAAGGCTTTGAAATACAACCTGGAAAAATCAAGTCAGAAATCCTACCTAGGAATCAGGGGTAGGTTGGGGCCTACACCCCACCAGACACTGCAAACACTCTTATCTTCCCCACACTGAGTCGCGGCCACGTTAGTCACAATCGGAGCACAACAAGCAGAAAGCAGTAGTGAAACCACCAGACCACTTGAAATAAATTAAAACCCCCAAGTAACATTCATTACGCATTTCTGGGCACCAGAATAACCAGATATCTAGGAACATCTCTTGTTTGGGGTTTTTTTTTTTGGTAGTGAAAGGGAAACCAAAATAAAAAAGAGATGCTCTAAGAGAGTCAGCACAGCTTTGCTCAGAGACCAAGTGGGGCAATACCATGACGTGTGATGAACAGACTTGGCTTAAAGCAACCACAAAGAGAAGGAACCTCAGAGAGAGATAAAGATGATGCTGCTGCAAAGGTGAGCCTTCAGGCTGCTCCCCAGCACTGAAACAGAAGCCCCAGATTTGGAACTTAAATTCTTCTGCTTAATGCAGCCCTCTGCTTCCCTAGAGGAAAGGCTGCAGCAGGGCTCCCTCTGCTTTTTTCAGCTGTATGAGTTGATCTGACCAAAACAACTCCTCCATCTCCAAACCTCCTGCTGCCCATTGTCCATAGGCCACCACGGCTCTAGCACTGCCTCTACACACAGCACACCTTCACCAAAAGGTGGGGACAGCATTCCCAACCACCTCCAACACCATGTGCACATTCACTGCCACAGCTGTCTTCTGCAGTGCAGGAGACACCTAATCCCTGGATTTCAGACCTCATGTACCAGCTGCAAACCCAGCCTGCAGATGCAGAAAATCCTTCGAGCTCAGAGGTCACACACCATCTTCCCTCCTCAGTGCCACACAAGTTCTCTTGCTGCTCCAAGTCCTGGCATGGGCTAATCCCCATTTTAAGGGCAAACCTCAACACAAACTGTTCATCTTCCCTTCATCCTTCAAAAAAAAGAAAAAAGAAAAAACAAAAAGAAACTGAGAACAGCAGTAAAATTCATGTTCAGTTTGAGCTCCCCCTGGGTCCTCTCCAGAGCTACTGACCTAAAATTCACTTGGTGTGGAATTACAACTTCTGCCATGCAGCCAGGCTGCACCTGCCATCTCTGAATGGTACAGCAGAGGATGCAAAGCACACAGCCCTGCCCACAGCCTCGCCAGGTAACAGTACACACTCAGAAACACTCACAGACAGGTGGCTTGGTAACACTGGAGTCCCTGGGCCTGATACACACCCACAGCACAGACACATTAGTCCATCTTACTTGGAGGTTACTCACCCACAGCTCTTTGCTGGTCTCTTTTGGGCCTGAAACTTCAATAATTATTTTAGTAATCCTTAAAGAAACATTGCTGCTTCCTCCTGAACAGCTCGGGCCTGACAAAGCTGGTACTGACCCCAACCCACAACCTGATCTTGGCATGTCCCACTTGAGAGGGTGAGCACAGCTCAGCCCAGGTTTCTCAGACACTTCCAAAGTTCAGAAGTGTTTGTTTAGATCAGTGTTACAGGAATGTGGGGGCAGGAAATACTGATATTATCAAGTCTTAGTGACAAAGCCCTCCTAGATGGAGAAAAATGGGCATTTGTTAATTTAACAAAAAAACCTGTCAGCCCGGTGGGGCAGCACCCATGGATGTTTCTGGCAGGCTCACACCACCTGCTTCTACCCATGCAGTGGCAGATGACTTCACATTCATCAGCCCCGTGCCTCCAGCTGCTGGGAGAACTGCATGTAACTACTTTCCAGGGCTGTGAGAAACTTCTACAGCACAACCACTAACACAGGCAATGTCAAGTCTTCTACTCTTCCCACTCACAAAGCCAAATCTGAGAGCCTTGGGGTCTTAAGAGAGGCACCATGAAGGACCAGGCTCCTCTGACTCCTATCATTAGTGCATGACAGGACCTAATTCACCAGGTCTCCTGCAGGGTTGTATGATGTGTATGTCTGGGACCGAGTCTGTGGGCAATAAATACATCAATGACTTTGTGGAGGTGGAAGAGACCTTTTTAATAAACATGATTCAAATAAAAAAAACCAAAAAAAAAAAAAAAAAAACAAAAAAAAAAAAAAAAAACCCCTTCAAACCCCCCTTGGAAAAAANAACCAACCCTCTGAACTGCCACTGTGAGAAGAGTTCAGATAACTAGCACAGGAGATGGTGTTGTATGTGCACGATGGAAGGAGAAGGGAAGAAAAGAACAAGCTGTCACCAACTTGATCAGCTTCCTCAGTAAATCAGCATAAACCAGCTCAGCAAAACTCTCCAGATAAAATATTGGTGGAACCATGAGAAACAACTCAAATCAAAACAAAGAGAAATCCCTACATGAGAAGGCGCTACATTAGACTAACCAGTGAAATACTGAGTGCCGCTGGAGCCGCAGCGATGGCAGGGAGACAGGTGAGCTCTGCCAGTCGTTCCTGGGGTCAGGAATAGCCACACAGTGAGGGACTCACTCGATCCTTTCCCAGGCAGTGTGTGTGTGTGTGTGTGTGAGCTAGAGGGGGTGTCGGTGGCAGGGAGGTCAGGCTATCGAACGAGGTGGTGGTGCAGAGTGGCAGCAACGGAGGGTGAAGGGCAGCACTCAACGATGTCAGCTCCGTCTTGCTCTGTGGCTAGTGCAAATAGTCGTCTACTCTGGCAAAGGAGCAGGAGCCCAAGCCCACGCGAGCCATGAGCCGCAAACACTCCGAGGCCTGGCCCAGGGCAAGCATCAGCGGGGGCTGCTTTGGCAGGTTCTGAGATTCTGTGGGGGCAAAGAAAGACATCTGTTTAGAAGAGGGGTCCTGGCTGGGTGCCAGCCCACCTGCACTCAGGTCCCTCGCAGTCCCCGCTGGGCACCAAGCCCTGCATCCCTGGCAGAAGGTGCTGGCTCTAGAAGGAAGATACTCCGTGAGTACCACCGGCTCTGTGCTGCTGCTCCTCCACATACCCCACCACTCATGACATGTCCCACAGCCCAGCAGGGCCTTTGAGAAAGTGCTGCTGTTGTGGCCAGAGCAAGGAAAAGTCAAAGAAGCTCCTGTTGATGCTGTCTGCCAGAAAACCCTCAACGCATGAGAGATCAAAGCATGGAAGAATAAGCAAAGCAGGATAAACTGGCACCAAGTGAGAGGCAAGCTTTCCATCTCTCCCACTTGTGCAATGCTACACAACAGCCCCAGCCCTGCACAAACTTGCTCACTCATCACTGCATCTCTACAACTGCACATTTGCTGTGCAAGCACAAGGGAACCCTCACCTGAGCAAGGAAAAGTGTCTTGTGACCTGTGTGATGGAATGTGTCCAGACACCATCTTTCATGTCTCCCTGGTGGCAGCCCTCAGCAACTTGTCCATGCTCCTCAAGCACTCGACAACCAACCACTGACTGTCAGGGAAAGGGACTTTCCTTCCCAAAACACGTAATTTCTGTTCCTCTGCTCAGACAGAACTGGAGCCCCCACGGGTCTCCCCATCAAGCTGTTCCTTCCCTCAAAAGATAATCTCTACATCTCCTTCTGGCACACTCAGTGTGAGATGCACTGAGCCCCCAGGAAATCCACCTGGGCACAGTGAGCCAGACTGTGCACAGGAGTCCAGCACAGGTTTCCAAGACAGAGATCCTGTCCAGTGGAGAACATTTGGCTGCTGTGGATGGACTGACCTAACCCAGACTGGGGAGTGTCCTGCAAAGTTACCTGGACAGTGACACAGAGAGAAAATGATCTGGTGCAGGATCAAGGGCCCTGCCTAGAATGAATCAATCCCTTTCTTGCAAACTGGTGGCAGGCCATAAGCTCATTATTTCTCCACCATGGGTTTTCTTGTAGCTGAAGATGCCAGGAGGATCAGTAACAACACAGCAACTCACTGATGGCAGCACAAGAATTCCATCACAGAAGGCCACTTGCATTTACTACACCAGTCCAAAGCAGGAGAGCAAATGACAACAAACTGCTGGGCCACAGAACATGTTTGTCTAAGGAAAATGGAAGAACAGGCATAAATGTTCAGCTCCAAGGACACAGAGGAGAGCAACAGAGTGCTCATACCTGGATCCAACTATCCTGCTGACACAAAGAACAAAGCTTATCAGAAAAAGAGGACCTGCCCTGATAGCTGAAGAAAACCAACCCATAACCAGATCTCTGCACAGAGCAGGGGCCTCTCAGCACAGTTAAGACCACAAGAGCAACAGGGCCTGCCCAATTACAACACTGGCCTGCAGGCAGGCATAGCACAGGATAGGAACACACAGAGGCAGTGTTTTAAGAGAAGGCAAACCCTCCCTTCATTTAACTCTGCGTGTTCAGCATGATCTCAAAGGTAACCAGAATTATGGCTTCCCTCTGCTTTAGAGCCAACACTATGGAAAACAGCTTCACTTATGAGGTGCTGCAACAGAGCAACTGCATTCCCTCCCAGAAAGTAGGATGACACCAGGACTGAACTCTGCCAACCCACACAGCATGGAAAAGAGTCCTGGTAATCCTGCAAAATGATTCAAGTGGGTTCAGAACACAAAGGAAGAGGGGCAAGAAATGCATCACAAAGAGATCTCGGTTTCTTCTGTAAGCATGGGAGGAAAATCCTAAAGAGCATCACTGGAAGCAGCACTGAGGAAGGTGCAAGGAAAGGAGTCAAAAGACAAGTTCCTGAGGGAGATTTCTGCAGGCTTCCCTCCCACCCCCCTTCCTGCATCACTGCCCTGACAGTCTCCAGCACAGAAGAGAGAAGTCAAAGCTAAACACAAGTATTTCTCAGCTCTCCCTAACACTTGCAGGCTTGCCCAGAGCAGGTATGTCCAGGGGGAATGCTCCCACAGGAACCAGATCTTACCCAAAATAGCACTATTGAGAGCAGCACACACAGGTTCCCTCTGGATTGGGTCCAGCTGTTGGCCAACGGGGCAGTTCCAAGGGTCTGAGTAAGCTAACAAGCTAAAGGCGTCCTGTGTGAGAGAGCAGAGAGGCACAGTAAGGTCCTGCATGGCTGCAAACACACAGGAGAACCACCAAGTCCATCAGCTGGGGCACCTCCTGCCATCACCATGGTGACAGGTGCCCACCTCCTGAAAAGAAACAGCCCTTTTCTTCTTGGCAGCAAAGGACCACACTGGGCCACCAAGAGAGTGGACTAAACAGGGTGTCCCCTCTACCTGGGAGGGGAGCCAGCATGGCAAGGCAGGTAACGTGTCACCTGGAGAGAAGAAGAGCATGCAGTTGCTCCAGGACAGCAGGCAGGAGCTGTAGTTCTTCTCTCCTGTGCTGAGAATTGGGTGTAGATGCTCTATATTCACATTTTGACCTCTGATCCCCACGCAGGCCCCCTCCTTCCTCAGCAGGTGTAGAAGAGGGGGCTACCCTGGGTGTGCAAGGGAACCCACAGCCCCAGTCCTGGCCCAGAGAACTGCTGCAATGCAGCACAAGACCCAGGCTTACCTGAAGCATCTTTTTGTGCATGGTGTTCTTCCCATATTCTCTGCAAAGCTGCTCGCTCAGGATCTGCAGCTCCCGTCCAAACTGGATCATTCTCTCTGTGGCAGCGTGGTTCCCTCCACAGAGCTGCCTCTGGGGGCAGCTGTCTTCTAGAGGAAAGGCAGTGGAGAAGGAACAATCATCTCTCATTACCCACCAATGCCCACTGTGTGCCATGATACCCACAAACTCCTTCCCCTTCTGGAGCAGGTAGCTGCTCCCTGCTCTACATTTATCCCAGTGGAAAGCTTTCTGTGATTCCTGCCAGCAGCCAGTAGTGGATAATTCACAGTGCCTGGTAAGCACAGGAAAGATTTGAGCTCAGTTTGTTTAATGCCTGAGGACTACCTAGAAATCAAGTCTCCTGATAAAATCCTGAGAGCTTGCAACTTCACCTGTGTTGGCATTTCATCCCTTTAATACACACACAACACAGAAAGCCCCTGGTCTAACAAATCCTGGACTTGGAAAACTTTCAGTCAGAGATGCCACAACATCACCAGCTTTTCAGTATTAGTAGCCACAAAACCCATTATAACTGGAGGAACCCCCAGTTTCAGAGGCAGTGTAGCTGATTCATCCTCTCCCCCCTGGCTAAAGCACCCACAAACAGGACAGCTGTGGCTGACCAGCTGTGCTGAGGTCACTCTGCAGCTGGGCATCAGCCAGCCTGGCACAGCCCAGCTCAGCTCCCTGGCTGGCACCTCTGCCAGGACTGCTCTGAGCTGCATTTCATGACCAGCACTGAACAAACCTTCGACTCCTATTGCTTTCTCTGCTCCATCACATCACCAGCACTGCTGTGGGGCTACGAAAAGCCAGACCTAGTTTTAGTTCCAGGACAGGTTCATTTTTCCCATGAAACAGGCACCTTGAGAACTTAATTCACTGGGTGGGAAAAGAAGCCCAAAGTACGTGTTCTTTTCCCCACCATCCAATCACAGTTTTAACTCTTGATACCAGCTCTTTCTATTTCCCTTTACCATTCCTGTCTCTGAGGCCTTACCCATGCTGGACTCATCTGTCTGCAGGATCTCTTCATGTTTGTAGGTGCCATTCATTATCCTGGTGGATGAATTTTCCAGGACTCCATTGGGATAATGCTCAGCCTCCATTTCCATCTCGCTGTCACTGACATGAAAAGAAGGAAGAAAGGTTAGATGTCTAAATTAGAAAAGAAAGAAATTAAGAGCTCATGTGCCAAACGGTGCCCAGCAATGGCCAGCAGACCAGGAAAGGTGCCAGCTGGACTACAGGGAGCCAGATGGTCTAAGTCAGTGTAGTAAAAATTGCTGCAGGCTTCTGATGACAATTTAAGAAACAGTGCCTGTCATATTTCCAGGTGTAGAGTGCTTTGCCTTTTCCCTTCAGGAACTGTTCATCCCTGGAATAGGGCAACAGAGAGAGGTAGCCTAAGGAAGCTACACAAGGGGACAGTGCACCATGACAGTAAAGGCAGGAAGGCTGCTCAGCAGCAGCTCCTGACTGGCTGAGACAGCAGAAGCAACACCAGGCTCAGGGACAGAGCTTCTAGACAAAATGAGCTCTGATGGCATCAGTGTAATGGTGTCTGAAACAGGAGCATAGTAACATTCTTTATGAGATCAGTCTCCAAGCCTGAGCCACAGAAGGGAATTTGGAATGGGTTTGTGTCTGCTGGGAATAGTAGTGACCTTGTAGATATGAAATACTGTTCAAAAGGGCAGGACAGATGACCTTCTAGCTCTTCAGAAAGCAGACTGAGCCCTTTACCATCATGCCACACCCCTCAAGTGTCTCCAGAGCAGAAAAATACCTGGTTTCTTGATTACTCGTACTACTGTGCTGCTGAGATTTGGTAGAATCTGTAGAATTGGACTCAGAGTAGTTCACAGATGAGGGGGAAGAGGAGGAGGAAGATGAAGATGATGAGCTCAGTGTTGGGTATTTACTGTGACTCTGTTTGCTTTTTGTGGACATGACTCCATTGCTACAGGTTGGACTATCTGCTCCTGAAAGCCAAGAAGAAAGAAAAATAAGACCAGACTGACAAGATTACTCTGTTGTGAAGTCAAGAGTTTGGCAAGAGAGCAGGCCCCAGGCTTTGCTTTCCTGAGCTGCTCTCACCACTGCATGAGTGAGACTGAGTGGCTGCATTAAAAGGCTGCCTTCAAAAGCTTCTTTACTCTGAAGAAAAAAAAAAAACCAAACCTGCTCTGCAGACAATTTTGGAAAATAACTAGTGCAAACCCAATTCTGCGACAGGGTAAAACGCCCGTGCTAGCAGTACATCCTCTCAGGTGGGTACCAGAGAGGAAAGGAGCACAGAAAGCAGCAGGTGGTGTTATACACAACCACATCCACCTCTGGACACGTGCCCCTCTCCCCGGGAGAAGCAGAGAACACGCTTACCAGTACTATGAAGGTGTGAGTTGCTCGATCCGTGCCTGGGACTGAGGCTGGGGGAGCCGGGGTAACTGTCCTGGGATCGGGGGCTGCGCGCGCTGAAACAGCGCACCTCGCTGTCCGTGCCATTCACCATCTCCACAAACTGCCGACACCTGATTTCATGGGAGGGAACAAGGGGAAAGGGTGCGTGACAGCCGGGATGCTCTGCACTGAGGCTTCCTTAGGTCCTCACTGGAGAAGTCCTACAAGCTGCAAAGGAGTTAAACCCTTTGGCTTTCAAAATGACATTTCAGACTCCCGATGCCTTTGTGTTGTGAGTGCTCTGATAATGCTACGGGAAGAAGGAGTTTAGAAACTGCAACTCTGATGCTAAAAAACGTTGAGACGTTCCCAAAAGGCGAGTTTAATTCCACTGTGCTAAGAAGAAACTGATCCTTCACAGCTTTCACCTTCACCTCCTCTGCAGGTACTCCAAAATTCAACTGTGGAGGGTTTTTTTTCAGGGGGAAGATTCTAAATTTGTCAAACATCACAGTTCCTTCATCACTCCATCAACCTACAAATACTGGTGGCCAATGGAAAATAGAGAAGGAAGAGTAAAAAATTCAATATTCAGTGACAGTGAGGACAGTTACTCCATTAGCTTTATTGGGAATTGTCCTCATACATCTCAGAAGATGGGGAAAGCCATTCTGTACAGCTGGGAGAACTGGGACACTTTTTCCTTTAGTCTCTACTCCAGACAGCCTTTTCCATACATCTGCCTTTCTAGGAACCCTCACAGCGACTGCCACTGCTCCAGCAATGCAAGTTCTCCACAACACAAGTAGAGACCACCTGTGAAGGACTTTCTGGCAGTCAGTAGAGCAGAAATTCACCCACCTCTGCCTGACCTCGTCAGGCAAAGCCATATTGGGCCTGAGCAGCAACAAAAAGGCTATACCTGTGTTGCTGCAAGCACTGTGCAAAGGACTGAGCCTGTGTCCTCCCCCAGCTGCTCCCACCAAATGGGTCACGTCTGAATTCAGAGCAAGGCATGCAGCTGCACAGACTCTTCTCCTCTCTCCTTCATTTACACATTTCAGCATTAGGCAGTATAAAGCCATTCATACTTACTTTAACATGAAGAGCAGGTTGGGATTGTGTTCTAGGAGGCCAGGGTAGAGCTGCTGGGTGGCTTCTATTGCTTCTCCCACTCTGCCTGCTAATACTAGCTTCTGTATTCCTGAAAGCAAAGGGAGACCTGGTGACACACAGGACCAGCCCACAGGAACAGCCAGAAGAACTGTTTCATATGTACCACCCAGCTCCCCACTGCCACCTTGCACAAGGGCTTGGGAGAACTGGGGCACCACATTTTGTGTATTATGGATTCGTGTGGAAATGTGGGAGGATCTGTTAGGAGCAAAAAAACCACCTAGAGCAGGTTTTGTAAGATAAAGTAGGTGAGCTGGGGTGGGGTGCTCTGAGACTTTAGTCCTTTAGTCACAGAACTCTGCAGCAATGGAAAGGAAAGCAGGACACGCCAGCTGAATGGAAACAAGGAGGTTGCTGGGGAAATGACAGTTTCAGAGGGGAAACCCCTAGGTCACCCTCACATCACATCCATCCTCTGGCTGGTTCACTCTTGGAAGTGTATGTATAGCTGAGCATCAGATGAGAGGAGTATTCTTAGATGGTCTGTGGGCTTGAACCACAGCACAGTACTGTTTCCCCAATATCCCTACCTCTAAGCAGAAGTAATTATACCACTAAAACTGGGTTCCTGCAAGCCTCACCTCAAGATTTTCTCTGAGAAGTAATCTGAGCTCAGCCTGCAATGAGACAAACTGGCTCCAAGAACCAGCTATTGACTAAGCTAGAAACAGCTGAACAAGTTGTACACTTCTAGAAGGTGCAAAGAGACAAGGCAGAAGACAGCTGTAATGCTGAGTGTTCATGTCTCATGTATGTTCCTTCAGTGGGTGCCAGAGTCATCTTGACATCCCATCCTTGACTGCTCAGAGAAGCTGCTGATCTGCAGAGATTCACATTTTATTTTTTTTTCTAAGTGTACTTAGAGATGCAAACCAAATGTACTTAAAACTAAAACTGCATTGTTTTTCCAGCACTCCTTATAAAAAACAGAGGGAAGTTTTTGAATGGCCTGTGAGGTGCTTTGCAAAGCAGAGGCTCCGATAGCAAGAGGCTGCGGCTTTTGCAAACCCTGAGCAGTTGGAAGCCCAGCCTGGGAAATCCTCATTAACAATCCCCAGTAACAAACTGCAACGACTTGTCTTGGCTCCCACTTCCCAGTGTCTATTTGCTTGTTACTGTAGCTGAGAGCTGGAACCCAAGCCGTGGCTCTCACACCAACACAAGAGCTCTCATTTCACTGTTTCCTTCTCGCACGCCCGTTTTTAAGTCTCGCTGCTTTTGACAGCTCTCTGCTCTGCTTCTGGCAACTCTCACAGCTGTCATTCCTTTTTATACTTTCCCCTCTTTTTGTTTTCCCATCTGTGTTCTCCTCACACCTTTTATTTAAGCTCCAGCTTCAGAGAGCTCTGTGTCCCCTCCCTCCACCTGCCTTGTCACCTGCCCTCAGACAAAGGCAGCTGCGCCGTCTCGCGTGCCTCCCGTGAGGCTTCACCAGCTAAACCCCCACCAGCAGGAACACTGGCTGGGGTCAGGGTTGCATAATGCATGACCTGGAAAGCACAAAGCCCATCAGCACTAACAGGCAGCAGCCACAAGTTATTTAAAAGCAGAGTCCCCACATGAACCCGAATGCTGGCTAAGCACATGCAATGTATGGAGAGTGAGCCACAAAGGGGCACAATGCTCCTCATACGTAACAGTCACATGAGAAACAGTTCACAAAGGGAAGGGAAATGTACAGAGTGGGATGTAGCCTGTATTCAAGAGCCAGGAAAATGCAGAAAACACACCAATGTTCTGCAATTCTGTGAATAGAAAAGTTTAAAATAAAGGTACAGCAGGAGAAAGCTGCAGGCCTTATTCTGCAGGAACCAAAAGCACTGTCAGCCTTACAAACTGAGAGATGAGCCACTTGGGAGGGAACAGCAGTAACCAAAACAGACACAGAATACAAATTCCTCACCTAGTGTGAGCTAAACATGTTGGCTGTGAATATGAAAAATCTCAGTGTGCAAAAATGTTACCTGAAATCAAAATGTGCAGAGGGACTGGGAGAGTCCTTAGCTCTGGGAGCTGCAGTCAAGCCAAACTAGATGGATGTGTCTGGGTCCCTTTCTCTATGGGACTGCCCTTGCTGCAATAGCCTGCACTGAAGAAGTCAAATCCACTGTGCTCTCAGCAGAGGTTCCCAAGCTCTACTGACCCATGCTCAGCAGTGTGCTGTGGACAGCTCTGTACTGTGATGGAGTAACTTTTCTGCTTCCACAGCACTTCACACCCCTCAGCAGAGTCCTGAAGGGACCAGTGTGCCTACCTTTGGGAAAGAGCACCTGAGAGACTTACTTTGTCTGTTCTTTATTGAGGTCTGTTCTTCCTGGATTGTGGTGTCTGTGACTCTGGCAAAGGCAGTTGCTGTTGAACAGTACCCATGGTGAACCAAATATGAGGAAACCATACTAGAAAATAAAGAGATGAAGAGACATTGGTGAAAGAGGGTCATCACCTTGGAGAAAAAAAGAAATCAACAGAAATCGCAATTTCAGTGACAAACAGCTTGCTTAGGACATAACCAGAGTCCTACCCAGCCTTTCAGTGAAGAAATTCTTCCTGATGTCCAATCTAAACCTCCCCTGGGGCAATTTGAGGCCATTTCCTCTTGTCCATCACTCACTGGTTACCTGGGAGAAGAGATCAACTCCTACCTGGCTATACTCTCCTTCCAGGGAGTTACAGAGAGCAAGAAGGTCCCTCCTGAGCCTCCCTTCCTCCAGGCTGGACCCCCCCCCAGCCCCTTCAGCTACTCATCAGACCTGTGCTCCAGACCCTTACAGAGACCCACTGCCCTTCTCTAACACACTCCAGCACCTCAGTGTGTCTTCAGGCAGAAGATACTCCTGACCTCTTACAACTTTTGTTAATTGTTCTTATCAAATTCCACTCAAACCTTTTTGCAATGGAAAGTGCATTCAATATTCATAACTTTATGAAGTATCATAATGCGCTTTCAGTTTTTGGAAGCCTTTGGTTTAGGCTATTTCTTGCTCTTTCATTTGTAAGTTACATACTGGCTTTTCTCCTAAGTTAAAGTTTTTTTATGGTGTCCTCTCCCCTTCCCCCAGTGCATCACCTCAAAATGTATGTTCCTACATTCCCACAAGCTTTCATGCAGTCTTTGGCTGAAAACTTCTCCCGTATCTTTTACACTTAGAACAGCAGCAATCTACGCAGGAAAGAGGGTTAAACAATTTGAGCAAAACACACCAAGTGGCAGGTTTTGCCCCAGGAGAGCATAAATCAGCACTCAAAGCCTAACCAAATGGGAGAAGCCAAACAGCAGGGCAGTGACTTACTTCTGCAGCATGGCCTGCCACTCGCCCAGCCTGTCTCCGATGGGAAACCGCTTAATGGTGCTCTGGATCTTCGCCCGCCACTCCCTCATGTAGTCCTCGATGTCAAACACGAAGGGCTGCTGCCCAAAGTTGGCATCCACGATCTCTCCTGGAGTCTGGAGACCCACAGTAGGGTAGAGATTTGACTGGGGAGGAAAAAAAAAAAACAAAGCAAGCTGTGTTAAATGAAGCTTTCTCTTTCTGGTTCCAGTTGTGTGGTTTGTCGAGACGAAAGAACTGCTCTTTAAATTGAAATAAATACAGTGGAATAGGAAGAGGCATCAGCCCTTTATGTGCTTCTCAAGGAACCTTGTGAGTTATTTTGCAGTTATGAAAAGTTATTGCATAAAACCAGAACAAAAGGTTCAATCCCCAGCAGCCTGTCATCGAGGTTGTGACTGTGGATGGCCACTTCTGGCTTAGTTTTCTCCAATTTCTACCAAAGTTCAAGAGCCAGCAGATAATAATTAATATAAGAATAATTAATATGATATTTAATACAATAATATAAGAAGTAATGAAAGGTGCATCATCCCAATCAACAGAACTATGTGTTCTCTGCTTTTTCAACTGAATTCTTTTTATTCTTTGGAAATTGTTATCTGAATATTTTACATCCCTGATGCAAAGGGAATGGACAGTGGTGGTGCTCTGTGGGCAGGCCTTGGATAATCCCAAGACATGGGATCCCAAGATCCAAAGCCATCCACACAAAAAACTGAACTACTGACAGACAAATTTAATTTTAAGAACAAGCCTGTGGATCCAAATGAAAGCTCTGACCCACCACCAGGACAAGGGGAAAAGAAAAAGGTTACCATGGTGAAAATACCTCTAAAATTCAGCCAATAATTCAGCTTCTAAAGGTATCTAATTGAAAATAGGTGGTCAGAGGCTATCTAGAAGTTCTCTGAATTCAGGCTGTTTTAAGAAGAAATTATGGATACAAACTGAATCCCTGTTGGGAAAAGAGAAACAGCATCAGAAAAGGTACAGGGTGCCTGGTTCTCATCACTCTGATGACATTTTTCAAGAGCATGTGCCATTCACTGCCATGCTACTTTTGTGCAGCACAAATGACTGTTCTGTTTGCACCACAGATTTCACTGATCCTCTGCTTCAGAGCATCTGCTGAGAGCTGGTTGGTTTGGGAAGAAACCTCTCGTGCCACTCATGAACCATTTGGTGTTGTTTTTCTTCCCCTTTGCTCTAACACACTGGAGACTGACACAGACAGAAACCAGACACTGGGCAAGTTCTGCTAAGATGGTCAGAGGGTTGGCACACACGGAGACACCCAGGGAATTTCCTTGGAGAAGAGAGGCAAAAGGGAAAATCTAACTGCAAGGTGACCAAATAGGCCGAGACCGATGATTCTCAGAGGTGTTCAGTGAACAGGCAGTGGGCACAAGCTGAAGCCAGGGGGTAGTTTGATGGGGCATAAGGCAGAAATTTTTCCTTATGAGGATGATTTAGGACTGGAGTAGGTTCCCAGAGAGACTGCAGCACCTCTGTCCTCAGAGATTTTTCAAAGCTCAACTGGGTAAGGTCCTGGCCAACCTGCTCTACCTTTGAAATGATCAAATCTCAAAAAACAAAGGAAAGAAATGAATCCGTAAATACAGGCTGGAAACTGAAAACAGAAATCAGGATGATGGCACCACTGCTGGCTCAGCACACCTCCTCCTTTCCTGTTCTCACACCAAGGAAGTCACTGGGTTAGAGGTTTGCAAAGAAAACACAGCATGATACAGGAAGAGCTACCAGAGGAAATGCTGTATTTAAAGTCACTCTCCCTGTTCTTTCAAAATTGGCTGACAAGGAAATACCTCTAATGAGAGATAAGATCTTTTTCACAGTCCATACTGCAGACCCTTTTATTAATTTTTTAGCATTATGAACCCAAGGACTTCCAAAACAGGAATCAGACACCCAAAACACTTGGGAGTTAGAAGGAAAAGAAACCCCTCAATTTACAAGATATCATGCATTTTTCAGCCACTTTTGGGAATGTTCATTTTTGAGGGGAAGCTGCTTACCCTCAACTTCTCAAAAACCATCTCAGAGCTAAAATTCCAGTTCTCATGTGGAATGTGCTCTCTCTGTTTAGCAACTGTTGGGAACTACACATATCTCCAGCACCCTGTCAGATGCAGGGAGAGATGATCCCAGAGCTTGCTGGCCAGGCAGATGCTTCTCCTGCCAAGTTCTTCAAGCATACCTTTCCCATGACACTTGGACCACCTCTTGCCCCTGATGTTGGTGGCCAGTTGCTCACAACCCCCTCTTTCTCAACTTGAGCTGTTTTTTGACCTCTCTGTCCCTTTGGGTCCTGCAACTCCACCCTGGGCTCTTCCACATTCTGCTTTTTTTTTCATTTCCTATTCTTTTGGCAAACCTCCAGACAGGATAGACCTGATACAGGCTTGTGTAAATAACAGTTAGGCCTAAGCACTGACTTAAATTGGTAAAAAAGGGGAAACTCCCTTTGTGGGAATTCACTTCTATTTCAAGCAGCAATTTTGGTATTAACTTCCATCTGTGGTTTTCCCCATCATTGTATTTTTGTACAAATGCAAACACCCTTTAGGGGAAACCGAAACAAGACAAACCAAGTCTGTTTCACTGTGTCTGACTCCAGTTTTCAACTTCAAGTATCCATTTGAGCTTCCCAATACTGTGAATATTGCAAAATAGAGTCTCCACAATTTGCCTCTGGAAGGGGAATTTTGGAACAAGCACTTCAAGGAAACAATATCTAAACTGGTGTCGTTTTGAAGGGTTAGTTTAATTCCTTGTGTAATCTCACTGACATGCCAACCCTAAATGTTATTTAAGCTTAAAAAGCATGGAAGTAATGGGGCTTATTGGCCAAGCATATGGAGAGGAATGTCCAAAATCCACATGGAGGCACAAGTCTCCCATCCTTGCTCACATCCACAGTTCAGGGGTGACATGGCCCACACAAGCTTCTCCCGTCCTCTTTTTAAAGAGGAATTATCTCATGAAGGATAAGTCTCAGTAGCAAAAGGCCTACAGGGCATCAGCTGTTCTCCTTCCTGGCCCAGAAAAACAGTGTTATGGATTAGCTGCTGCTGTAAAAGCCAGAAGGGGATTTCCACAGAAAACAGCTCAGCAAACTGTCCTGTAAAAGGCACGGTGACACCAATAAACCATTGGAGACCCCACTGCAAGGCATCTGAATAGCTGATCCCAAAATCCACCTGACCAGGTCTTCTCCCAGTCTCAGACTAAAACATCTCCTCTGCACAGGTCCCAGACAAATGAGCCTGAGATCCTGTAAGGATGATCTGGCCACGTCAAGGAACAGCAGGACAGGGAGATGCCCTGGGCTCAGGAGGGTTTTGAATTCAATCTCAGCAGCCCTACAAGACCTCACTGCTGCAAAAGCCCCTCTGTCTGTTCTGCTTCCCTGATGGCTCATCCACTGTTCCTAACAGAGACTCAGCACTGGGGTGAACAGCCTGCAAGTGCACATTAAATGCACATGTCAGCTCACCCCACACTCCTGGATTAATAGGATGCAAGCTAAGCTAAGCAGGACAGGGAATTTCAGCCTCCAAAACCTGTGCTGGGAAGCTCTATGACAACACTAGAGCTGTAAATGACCAAGTACGTCTGCTGGACAAGAGCCTAAATAGCCATTTCCTACCTATTCCAAAAAGGAGACTGCTCCTGTTGCAGAAAGAGAAGCAGTCCAGCCAAATGAGAAGACAAAGTGGTGAAAAGATTAGATGGAATGTGGCAAACTTGTGACTCCTAATGCAATCTATAGCCAGAGGGAAAGAAAAGAGCACCAAAACCTAAGGGTCATATCACAGAAGAGTCCTCTTGCTACGGATACAAGTTTGTCACATGACATCACTCCAAAAGGTCAATCTTCATGGACAGGCAAAATATTCTTTTACTTTAATAAACTTGGACCAAGTGAATAAACTGCTGTGAAACAAAGCCAGGTTCTGGTTTAGAACACACTATGACATTACCAAGTTCAAAGAGCATAGGAACACAAAAAAAAAAAAAAAGCAGGGCTGTACTGACAGCTGGTGGGAAAAGGCAAATCAAATAGCTGGAATGTCCTTCAGTGCAGGCAGTGGTTGGGATATGGGAGGGACCTGTAAAGCCCTAAATCCCACTGGGAAGGTGAACAGGGTGTGCTGGCCATTATCTGCCACAACACAATCCTCATTTTAATTCCATGAGAAGCAGTAACATATTCTTAGAGGTGGTGAGCAATGAGAGGAGGCATGTGAGTAGCCCACAAACCCAGTCACAGGATGGGGAAGTTTCAGAAAAAGGAGTGTCCACATCATTCAGTAATGTGTGTTACCACAGGTTTTTCAACAGGGCATCAAACAGAGAAAAAAAATCACAGCCCCACACTCTTCCCCCTCCCTTCTGTTTGCATCTTTAGTTAAAATACTGAAAATAGGTGTACTTACAGGGAGGTCTGTAAAGGCTATACCTGTGGGGGGAAAAATATTAGAATTAAAAAGACAAAGCAATTTTTTCCCTGCTTGCCTACATCCTTAACATGCTACAAAACATTACTGTATTTCAATAAATCCCAGCTCTGACCTGCATTTCACCACCTGACGTATTTAGAAGCAACTCCCCTCCCCTCCCCTGCAAAGTTTTGCATCTGAAGAAATGTTCAAGGTTTCTGACATGTCTCCCAAAAATTTGATTTTTTTTAAAAAGCAGCTCCTCTTTCCTTTGCTTCTCCCTCTGTTACTATGAAGGACTTAAGTTTTCAAGACTCACTTTGACTTTAGAAACAGAATTTTACTATCACATTGCTTTGGTTTAGGCTGTAACTGGTTCTTACCAGCCAGAGAGATTCAACACTTTGCATTACAGCTGGGGAACAGCCCTGCAGCAACAGGACTGAGCTGCAGCCAGGAGCACCTGAGAATCACTGTGTGAAAAACAGCTGCATCCTCAACTCTGCTGCTACACTTCCAAGTGTAAGAAATAGGAAAAAAGTGTCCAGTTTCCCTTTTCATTGCCAGAAAACAGGCAGGTACTGCTTAGGATGGCTAACAGTTTTGGTCAGAGACAGCACTCAGCTACAGTCAGGTTAACCCAGGCACAGCTCTGCAACCGACCAGCCTGAAAGGGTAATTTAAGCCAGTTTGAGGAGTCAACACAGGGAATTACCATTCAAAACAACACAGATCCAGAATCAAATGTTCAGAAAGAAAGCCTAAATATTTTACTAAATAAATAGCCAATGAAGTTAAATTAATATCCTGGCAAATAGACAACACGGTTTAAGTACCAACCTGGCAGTTTGGACCTTGTCTGTTGAGCACCCTCTCTAAAACAACCCAAAATTGTGTATACAGGTGATGCTGAATATCTGGTTGAGGAAAATGTTCAGTAAGCATTTCTCTCACCTTGTCACTTTGCCCAAATATTGTTCCTCACTCAGACCTTTTTGTTTTTTTTTTTGCTTTGCAGTTGTTTTGCTCAGCTGGTGAAAGTTTGTTTCTACCCTTATGCCAGAATGAGGACAATCTCCTTGAGCCTGTTGTCCACTCCTGTGTCCCCAACATCACTCAGAGCCAAAGGTGGCTGGATGGCTGGAAGCTGCTTCCAGCACATGGACAAGCATATGGGTTTTGAGTGGACTACAAGGTGGGTGGAAAATTGGCTGGCCTGTCAGGATCGAAGGGGTGTGATGAGCAGCTCAAAGTCCAAGAGTTGTCCCTCGGGGACCGATGGCAGGGCCAGTGCAGTTTAATGTCTTTACTAATGACCTGGATGTCGGGGTGCAGAGCACTCTCAGCAGGCTCACAGCTCTGAGAGTGGGCAACAGGCTGGAGGGCACAGTGCTACAGCTGGAGAAATGACCCAGCACAAACCTCCCAGAGCTCAATAAAAGCAACTGCAGAGCTCTGCCACCAGGTTGTGATATTCCCAGAAAATAGGACAGGCTGGGTCTGACTGCAGAGAAACAAGAAGAGGATTCAAGGTCTTGCTGGACAACAAGGAGAGCAGGAGCCAGTGGTGGATCTTTGCAGTGAGGGAGATCAACCACATCCTGAGTTGTATTAGTGAGAGCAGAGCTGGGCTATATTAATAAGAGTACAGGGTAAAGGAAGGGATTTCCCCCTTCTCTTCCAACACTTGTGAGTCTACACTGGGGCATGATGGCCACTTCTGGGCTCCCCAATACACAGCAGAGCCCAGCAGGACAAAGAGAGGCCAAGGGAAAAGCCACTGTTCAGTGTTCAATACATTAGGTCAGACATTTTTTGCTGCCTACAACTACCTCATGGGAGGGTATAGAAAAGACTTCTCTCAGAGATGCTTGGTGGCAGGAGACAGGAGGCAACAGAGAGAAGCTGCAGCATGGGGAATTCTGATTAGAAAAACTGAGTATGAATGTGGTCAAGCACTGAGTCAGGGGACCAGAAAAAAACCTTGGGTGACATCCATTCTTGAAGACAGTAAAAATTTGCTGAGTTTCTGAGTAGCATGATCTACCTGGGCCTGCTTTCAGCAGGGTGTTGCATGCACGATCTCCAGGGATCCCTCCCAGTCAAAATTTCTCTATGATTCTATAAACAAACTTACTGCATTGCCTTTACAGTAAGACAAATGTATATTTTGCATCTTTTGTTACATAACTAAGACCAATAAAATGGTTTATGCCACAGCACTCGATCCACTGCACAAACACATCTGCTTAGAGCTCGTCCTGTATCTGCACTGCTACAAACCCAACAGCACAGAGTGAAACAATCACAGCTCCAGCTAGGCAGATCAATGTTAAACTGCATTCTCTCTCTGCAGCACCTCCAAACCTTGGATCCAATTTAAAACAACAACCTTCATAAATTTAAGATCATAAGAACTGGACACCACAAGAGGTCAGGAGGCAAGAGCGAGTGTGCGAAGAGCCTCTCCTCTAAGTCCACAACGTCAACATGATCATCAAGGCAGTGACATAAAGGCATTAAATGAAGGTTCAGTGCTGGAGGACAATGTGATCAACACCTTCACCTGCCATCCAATCAAAGGACTTCCACCTGCTCATGACTAAAACACACTTATACACATCCCCATGCACACAACATGTTCAAGGACCTTCTGGCCCGTCTCTACTCTCCATCCAGCAACAACTGTCCTGTCTGCCTCACAATCAGCCACTTCCCTCACCAGACACTTCAGAATTCAAGTTGCACGAGACAACATGCACTGGGGTGATGAGCCACAGCACTCCACTGCCTGCACAGCAGGATACTCCTCCAGCATCTGTTTAGGTAACCACGATGCAGAGAATCCTTAAGCAGTGCTCATGGACTGCAATAAGCACCAACACATTCAGCAGGGTGGGCATCCTAAAGAGCACACTGGGAAATGTCAGCCTGACAAACACTTGAGTACTTCTCCAGCTTGCTGCTGAGGAGCAGCACCGTGAAACCCACACGGCTCTTGGAAACAGTTATCATCCAACCAAGCTACCGGGGTAAAACTGTTCTGACTGAGAAACAAGGCTGCAGCCAAGTTTGATATTTTCTATTCATTTTGGAAGTGAATGGGGGTGGTGAGGCACTGGCACCAGTGGTCTGCCCAGAGAAGTTGTGGCTGTTCCACCACTGGTGTTCAAAGCCAGGCTGGATGGGGCCCTGTGCAACTTGATCTAGTGGAAGGTGTCCCTGCCCACAGCAGAGCAGTTGGAATGAGATGATCTTTAAGGTCCCTTCCAACCCAGACCATTCCAGGATTGTGTGATTTTAAATTTGACTAATCTGAACTGTTGTTTTAAACAACCCAATGCTCTTGCTTACTGCAAACTTCATTTGAAGTTTTGGGGACAAACCTATTAAACCTGGGACTGACACCTCTATGACAGCAGATTTCTTCATTATCCATAACGTTTCTTTTAGTCTCTAAGCTGCCTGCAGAATGGCTATTTTACTTTGCAGGTTAACTTGGCCTTTCCAAGAGCCTGCAGTGGATCTCAGGCTACAGGAAGTTTTCCATGCCAAGACTTCAGAGAGTTGCATGCTCTTTTTATAGCCCTACTGCTCCATTTACCTTGGTCTGCTGTCAAAGTCTGAGATCTGAGACACTCCTACATTAGTCCCTGAGCCAACTCATCCACTTAAACCCAGAGACCTGTAGCAGTCACATTCCCTCCTCATGTCCTAGTCCAAGAGTTTCCACTTAATGGCTGGAACCCCAGTTCTCCCTCTTTCTCTTGTAATTCAACCTCAACCACACTTCTAGCCACATCTCATTATGTTTTTTACTGCCAGGACTCTGCTCAGAACTTGTCAAAAGTGTTTCATCAGCAGCCAGAAGACATTCAAGACATTTTCCAGAACAGAGAATTAAAACTACATACGATGTCAAACAGTTTTCATGTGACGTCTCCAAACAAAGTTCAAGACTTAGCTCCAACCAGAACATCCAGAATTTGTGATGGCCAAGAAAACAGTTCTTATACAGTGCTCCTGATGGATCTGATTAAATGAAAAAGTATGGAGACAATGGAAGATAATAGTTAAGCAACAGAAGAAACTGCAAGGAAAATAAAAGGGGGATGTCTAACAGATGAAAAGGAGAGGACTGAAATGGTGAAGAGAGAAATGGAAAGACAAAGCTACAGTAATCCCATTAAAACCAAGACAAATTCAAACTCTGAAACCCTACTCTCAAGCTAACTAGCCTCATGAAAGGGGCTGATTAGTCTCATGAATATTTTTGATATCTGCAGCAGGATCACACAACGACCTCATCTCCTAACAGGAGATGCAGACAGCTACATTGGCCCTGTGTCAGGGAACATCAAGAAAAACCACAATCAGCTCCTTCTTGGTAAACCTTGGGTTTTCACAACACAGAAGTGAGATTCTCAAGCTAGCACTAAATATCACGGAAAGTACAAGATCTTCACCAAGATGCTTCCGTCAGCAAAGAAAGCCTTCTGACTTCCAAATAACTAATTGCTTCTGCCTCCATTTGGCCTTGGTTCCTCTGCTGACACCTGTCTCAGCTCCTCTCTCACATGTGCTTGTCCTGTGCCCACGAGGAGCTGTGTAACAGCCAGGTGACCATGACCCATGGGCAAGGGGCTCCTCTCCTCAGCACTGCACGGGAAGCACTTCCCTTGAGCGCCGTGTTTCTTTTTCAGTGACACAGGCACTACTGGCCCTTAAAACAATAGTCTTCCTGCATGAGGTTTTCATTCTGCTTCTGTGAAAAGTTCCTGCAGCTTCTGTGGGGTCACCCAGTAAGAACTGAGGTCTGCTGCTCCTTGACACTTCCATCCCTCCTCTCTCAGCACAACCATTACACTGCCACAGCTCAAAGAGAAGCTGGCACACACTGGAGGCAGCAGAGTCATTTTCTCAGACAGCTCATGTCTTGCACTGGATGTCTGAAGAGCCCAAGAGAACACCCAGGCCACAGCAATGCTGATACCTAATGCTGCCCTCTAAGCACAGTGCAACTTAATTCCCTCCCTTTCCTGTTTTTTCCCACTGGCATTGCTCACCACTGGGGTAGGCGGACTTCCCCAAGGAGTCATTCGACGTCAGATTAGAAAAGCACAAGCTTTTCCATCCAAAAAAGCCCCATCTCTGAAGCAAAAGGAGCACTAAAATTTAAGAATGGAAGACTAGATCACTTCACTGGTGTAAAGAACTCTGAATGGCCCAAACAAAACAAAATCTCCGAGCAGGACATGAGGCAAAGAATGAGGGGGTGGCAATGACAAAGGCAACACAGAAGTTACTGAACTGGGCTCTTTGTTTGGCTTCATCTGCCCAGACACCCAGGCACAGCACGGTCCTGGGAGCTGAATGGAGGAGAAAGCAGCAACTTTTCAACTGGCACAGCTTATGCTGGCAGATTCCTGATCATCAAAACGAAATTAAAACTTCAAATTAACAAATTTGCATTCATTAAATAGAAGACCTGACCTCCTCCTGACTCTTATGCTGCCACTGTGGTGAAAAGTAACAGCACTGCCAGGCTGAAGAACAGTGAAGCTGGAAAACCACCCACTCCAACAACAGAAAACATCCAGAGGGGCACAGCACAAACCACTGCAGGGCTTCTGTGTAAATACATGCTAAAAATCAGGGATATCAACTAAATGGGCAGATTTTGTGAAATATTTTTAACTATTTCATCACCTCAGTCACTGTTGTAAGAACTGGTCTCATTCCTAAGCAACAGCTCGTGCTCTACACCATCAGCTGTTCCTTTCAGGCCTCTGCTCTTACCATTACTGGACTGACACAGCCCCAACAGCCCCAGCTCTCTCAGCCTTTCCTCCTAGGACAGATGCTCTTAATTCCTTCATCATCTAGGCAGCCCTTTGCTGGACTCTCTCCAGCATGTCCATCTCTCTCTAATATCAGGGAGCCCAACAGTTTTCCCAAGAGCTGATCAGAAATTATGCCCTCTCCAGGCACATACTGCACTCCAATCCCACTCCCTCCTTCGGCCCTCTTCCGCACTCAAACAACTTTGCTCTTTTAAGTGTTTTGAGCTGGATATTCTTCTACCAGTTTCTTCATCTTGAATTGATGCAGCAAGGAGAAGCAAAGGAAAGGAGTGCTTGACCCTCCCTGCCAAACCAAATGAATCCCAGCACAAAAAGTGAGACGAACTTTTAAAAACTTTCTGCATGTCTTACAAAAGGCATGAATTTATCTGGGATGGACAACATGTCAGCCAAGGGAAAGGTATTTCAGGGGAAAATGGCCAAAAATTTCTGTTTAGACAACTCAGATATGACAGATGTCTGGAAAACAACTGTGAGATACTCATTTGGGCAAAATTCTGAAGTCCTTAACTTTAGGGCAATTACTGAAACAACCATGGAATGAATCAAACTACTGACCAGTGCTTAAATAAAACTTCTTCTCCTGAATTAATGTTTAGCTTTGGGAATGCTCAGACCAATGTGTTAAGGCTTTCAGATGGACAAGTCCCTTTCAAAATGAAGACATCAGGACAGTGGCTTTGTAGGCAGTTGAACAACACACTAATTAAACTTCCCACTTCTTTATGTCCCTGTAGCCCGGCCATTAAACATCTTATTCAAGCTCCCACCCGCTGTGCAGTAGCAGAGGAAAGCAGTAGAAGCTGGGGATGCAAACCTAATCTACCCAAACAAATTGAGCAGCAGGAGATATTTGTGTCTTGGAGCCCATTTACAACTCCTGACTGCTGCCCAGTGCTCTTTTCTCTTCCGTTTCTTAAACCTTACTCCGAGTGTGGGCCAAGAGTTACAACACGAGCAAAGTGTTAAACAGCAGTGAGGGCAGGGCTGGAGCATCCCTCTCCTGAAAACACCTTTCCTTACTTACCTAAACTGTGGCCATTTTTTGTGTAGAAGCAGGTGTTGTTGATAAGGTTGACACAGCAGCCAATCACATCTCCAGTGGTGAATGTGGGGCCGTAGGGCTGCCCTGTGCCCGAGGAACAGAAGGAGTGCCCATCGTCTCCGTGGTACCCATAAGAATGTTTGTCCCATCCTGCAAAAGACAAGACAAAAGAACAGGAACAGCAGTGAAGCCAGTTCAGCAGGATGACATGGATCTACAGCTTTCAGGACACAAATCAAATCTTCTGTAGGACATTAAAAATTTGATGCCCATTCCTGATTCATCTCAATATTAATCTTCTATCTCAGTATTAAGCTTCATAGCAGTAATTGAAAAGAAACTAATAGTCTTTAATCATAATGCACTATTTGGGTTTCAAACTCATTTATCCCTTATGAGAAATAGTAAAAAGAACAA
Source organism: Scytalopus superciliaris (assembly GCA_013400415.1). Classification (NCBI taxonomy): domain Eukaryota; kingdom Metazoa; phylum Chordata; class Aves; order Passeriformes; family Rhinocryptidae; genus Scytalopus; species Scytalopus superciliaris. The sequence continues at coordinate 265,680 of VXBX01007083.1, forward strand.
GGTGTCAAAAGCCATTCTGACAAAGATTTTTGTTTTAAAAATCATTAAACCCCTGTAACTCTTTTGTCTTGCCTGAGGTGAAACAAACTCCTTTTTGCAAAACATTTGTGTTTCCCAAAGGCACAATCTTCCAGTAAAAGCGTTTAACAAAATCATTCTCAGCTAGTTCCAGCTTTGTCTGTAAGTGCTGTCACAGGCTATTTTTGCATTCTCAAATCCACGTTTCCCTTCTAGCAGTTGATAAGGATTTCTGCGTTTCCTTTGGGCAACAGCACTTCCCATTCTGCAGGCAGCTTAAAACACAGCCCTCAAATGTCAACAGGTATCTTATCATGGGAGCAGCCCCACTGCTCAGGGTTTCTCAGAAAAACACAAACCATTAACTGTGTGCCTCAGGCCCTCTGTTTATTGCACCACACCAGTGAGTGCCAGTGGGAAAGTCAGGGAATGGAGCAAGACCGAAACGTGCCACCCTCCAAGACTTTTGGACCTCAGAGCAAAGTTTTGGAGTGAAAGGCGTGAAGGACTCCAAGCAAATCCTAGTCTAGAAATGGTGAATCATTTCCTGTATCAAATCCCACACATCCACAGGAACAGGCTGAGTTGTCCAAAGAGTCAGCTCTGCCTTCCCTCGGACCAAACGAGCTGTTGACAGTGGCACCAGTGCTCTTTCGTATCTTCATGAGAGACAGGGACAGCAGCACAGGCAGCACTCTGAGCAAGCACAAAAACTATGCCAAACTGACTTGCCAAAACAAAGGAGGGAGAGATAGGGGCTCTAGAGTCTGCTGTCAAACTTCCATTGCTATGACTCCTGCCAGTAAAAATATCATTGATATACCGAGTTTTTAACAGTCGCTCCTTTCCACTACCTTATTTTCTCTGTTGCCATCACTGAACAGATGATTTTAGTCTCCCCAAAACCAGATCTGTTACACGAGTGCTGATTCAGAACTGAACAGATCATTTTAGTCTCCCCAAAACCAGACCGGTTACACGAGTGCTGATTCAGAACTTCTCTAACGAAGCTGCTGGCAACTTCAGATGATAAATCAATTTATCTCCTAAGCTACTTATAATACAATCCAAACACAAACTTCCAGCTCTTCTGCATACGAAACATTCCTGGCATTACAAAGCATTTAACAAGAACTTGTCATCAGTTACATCTAAGCAGTGAAGCCCTTACATATCCTGTGAGAAATACACAGTGTGAGCACCCGTGAGGACAATCTCACAAAGCACTTGTGCCAATGCAGACACTGGTGGTCCTGCAGTGTAAGAAAAAAAGGTTTCATTACCTACAGATCACAACTGATTCTACTGAAAAAAACCTTCCTTCTGCTCCTGTAAGGCTTGTGCCTCTCAGTATTGGCTCTTGCTGCAGCACCAGGGGTAGTGATGAATTCCAGTGAGAAGTAACTGAATGAAGGCCTTGAGGACAGTGACAAATGTGGTGTTACTGAAACAGTGCCTGGAAAAAGTTTGTTTTGAGCCTTATTCTCCTCAGAAAACCACTGTTATCACCCATTAAGGAAATTCGCTCACCCAGTACTTTGCTAATGATATACAGAGTTCATTATTTTCAACTCCAATGTCGTCTAGTACTGAACCTGGACATAACAGTAAGGGCTTTAAATCCAGACTGTCAGCCTTATCAAATCACCATGGTCATCTTAAAAAAACAAGCCAGAGTTGTTTGAGAGATTTTACTGTACTTACTGTAAACATAAGTTGAGTGACATTAATTATATGCCTAACATTAGGTTATTTATTAATCAAATAATGTATCCCTGTTTCTAAAATTCAGTCCAGAACAAACATGAGGGCAGTGGCATACAAGTCATTCAGCCAGTCTTCTGAAATTTCCTAATAACCCGACTTAAAAATAACAATCAGCACTTCTAGTGCTTCTAGGTCAAAGTTATCTGGGCCTGCTGATTTAAATAGCATATCCCTGCCCAAAGTGTCTGGCATTATCTTGGATTAGCAGCAGAACGGGGAGTAACTCACCGCATATATTTTGAAAACACAGGCTCCAACTTCTCTTCAGACACAAAACACTTGCTGAAAATTTGTGCTTTTGCCGTATCATTAACAATTTGCTATCGCCACCTAGTAATGGGTCCGGGATATTGCAACCTCCCCCGTGACACTTTTCGTGCCTCCAGTGACTCAACAGCTCCTTCCTTTACAAAACCCAGCAGTGCCTTAATAAGGACTGAATCAGACTTCCTGAATGCCTTCCCCACACCTGCATCTGGAAATTTTCTGGATATTTTAACCTCTGTGCCACTTGTACTTTCAGAAGTCACCACCGTGACCTGGATGATCATTTGTGTGCTCTTAGAACAGCTGTCCATACGGGATAGGGGGTCAACCTGGACAAGGATGCTCCTGAAGAAGCCAGACAGCAGAGGCACATACCATGCTCTGTTACCCCTTTCCAATCACCACAGCACAGACTGAGACAGATGGAGACTCTGTTCACTCAATACTCCTGAAAGGGTTTTGTTGCCATTAAATTGTTCAGTTCTCCATTAAGCCCATATAAACACTCCTACCATCCACTGTATCCTGCAACAAGGAGTCTGACAGTGTCAATGCAAACAGCATGAAAATGTGCTTCCTGCTACCTGTATTGGATACCCTGTAGTTCTTGCACTGGAGAAGTTGGCAAACTATGGATTCCATCTCTCCAGAACATACATCATTATACAGACTCTGCAAAATCCCCCACAATCATCCATTTTCCTGGCTGATGACTCTTGGCTTATTTAGCTATTCTCAGCTTTTCTTTATCCTCAACAGCTAGGGCAGCCCATCCTGGGATAGTGAGGTGCAGGCAGCTGCTCCTAAGAAAACCCTGGGAGAACACATGCATGAACAGTTCCTGACTGGTAACTCATTCCAACAAGGCTGTGGGTTTAAATAACCTGTTTCAGTCCCTTGGTTATAGCTGATTTCTAGAGCAATGGACCCTTCACACCTACGTGCAGTTGGCCAAGTCTAAAAATTCTCAAATACAAGAAGAGATTCCTCACAAAATTTCAGAAATCTGGACAAAATTGGAGAATGTGCTTTTTCTTATAAAACACAGGTCAGAGACTCCTGACAGACCATACTCTATAGACTGAAATCAAGTGAGTCAGAGTGGCTGGAGGGTCCAGTTAACACAGTCCTCTCCTTCCTTCCTTCCTTCCCTTTCCTCTCTTCAAAAGCACAAAATCATTTTAAAGAGGGGAGGCAGGCAGAGAACTGAAAGGATTTGGCCACCCAGCCCATGGCAGTGGTCAAAGTAGAATCTCAACATCCAGACTCCTAAGACTGTTCTCACCACAGCTCATTTTGAACACACCAATATCCAATCAGAACCACTCTACAGGTAGGACCTCATCAGCTAGTGAGCAAAAAGAAGTTAAAATTACACCCGTTTGAACTGAACCCTTCAACCCCCAAACTCAAAATACATTTATACATTTACTAACAAGTCGCAGAATAGCTCAGACTGTGCATCCAGTAAACGGGAAGAAGAAAAAACAGAAGCCTTGAGTAGGGCTTGGGAGGACACTTGTGTGTGTTCAGCACCCAACTGAAGTTCTGTTTGGCCTGCTAACAAGAAAAAACTGATATGTTGATCTTCTTGGCCGACTCCCTTGATCCCAAAACACAGTGAAAAAAAAAAACCAAACAGCAGGTTCCATTGCTGCTGCTCGAAAAACAGGTCAGAATTATGCAATGTCAGACCATGTGGCAGAAAAGACTTGAGTTACTTCAGGACACGGTTACAGGATCTGCTGATAAATGGTCGCCCTTAAGCAAGCGCTGGAGTTGAATGTACCCCTGACTGTCCTACACCCATTCCTGCTCAAACCCAGCATGCCCACTCAACATCAGCCTTGCTTCATGTTTGAATTCTTGGGCAGATCTTGATTTCTGTCCCCGAGATCAGGGGCTGCCTCATAAATCAGCGAGTGGGTTGTGTTGGGCTGGGACACCATTTAGCTCTCAGCACTGTGGAAATAACACAGCATTTCACCTTTCTGCTTCAGGAGTGTCAGCAACGTACACAGAACTTCTGGTAGGCACTGGGCAAAACTGGCATTGGTTACATCACACATCCAGGAAAACCAAATATGCTGCTCACCCCTGGAAGCCTGCAGCATCATACAGAGGATGGATGGATAGAAGGCAGGATGAAGTTACCAACAGCAGTGTTTCCACTATGCCTTTCCTGGCCTGCTGCTTTGTTCACACAGCATGGAGAAGAAAGCAAAGTGATGACATCCCCCTGTGCATCAAGGTTCAAACATGTCAGACTTGCCACTGGGCAAGAACAGGGAAGGCAGAACACACAGGGATCTGCACTGAGCTGCCCTCTGATGACATGCCAAAGGACTGACATGCAAGGCCCAGTGATCATGGAAAATACACTTTTCCACTAAGTTACAGTCTGGAATATCAGACTCTTCCTGCTCTGTGCTTACTGGGCTGAAGATGATGGCAGAGCGATGAACTTCATCACTGACACCTGAACCATTCCCTGCTCATGCACATTCCAGAGAAGAAACATGTTCTACTGCAGCTCAGCCCATGCATTCAGTGTAAGGGGTACCTGGTGAAGAAGCTGCTGCAAAGGGCAGGGCCTTGCTCACCACACATTCAGTGGTAACCTACCTGCAACCAGGGAAACCTGGGACATCTGAGGCAGTAAGGAATGGTGAAGAATGCATCTGGCCATATGAAGAGCAGATGGAGGTTCCTCAGACAAAACCTGAAGATTTGTTAATAGGGTTTCTGTCTCTTGTATTCTGAGTACTGTGAGAGGTTGGAGGCTTATTCTTCAGGACTGATCCAGGCTTTCCAAATTTTACCTCTGCTTTCTCACTTTAGTATTTTGAAACACTTTTCATTTTTTTTCCCCTCCCTATTCTCATCCAGTATTTTGCCTGTGGCATTCCTCTTCCCACTCCTCTGGCCAGCAATCCTAGCTTCCCACAGCTGCCCATGCCAGGGCAAGTGGTGTGCAAACACTAGCTGCAAAGGAACTTGTGTCAACACACTGAAATTAACCAAACAAAATAATTTTAATAAGATTCATCGAATCCAAAGTCCAGCAGAAACAGATGTAGAAACTTTGCTTGTACAGTGCTTGGGGAATGGGATGTGGAGGGTGGAGGCAGCAGCAGAGTCATTGCTGGACCACGTTCTAGCTGGAGGCAGGGCCTTTTCCATACACTGTGCTGTGCAGGCTGCTGTTGCTCAGCCAGCTATGGGTGTTTGGCAGCAGCAGAGCATGATGTCAGTGGAGGGGAAGATATGTCAGAGGCTGAACAGACGGAGTATGGTGCATGGAGAAGTAGGATGTTGCTTCTACAGCATCCTGGACTGAGCAGTCTCAGGCAGGGACAGCACAAAAGCAACTATGGGGCAAAAGCCACTACAACAACAGAAGTAGAACCACCCTCTGACAACTCTACCATCTTCCAGTGGATTTGGTGCATAATGAGCCTACAAAAACAGCTGCTTGGTGGCCACAGCAAACTATGTTACAGGTTTGGTGTGATGGGAATAGGGGAGGCATGGTCCTGGCATGGACCAACTGTCTAGGTACAGTCACAACACCAGCTGCAGGACAGGAATAGGACCAGGGAACAGCATACTTAACACATTACAGCATCTTCCTGGCAGAACTTCAAGGGCTTGGACATCTGCCCAGAACATGTCAAGGGTGAAAAAAGAAAAAAAGCCCCTAAAGTCCCCTTACCCAGGGACACCAGGATATGAGGAAGCCCTAGTTAGTCACATCCCAAACTTTTCTTTCTTGTAACAGCTTCTATTTCTTATACAAGTGGTAAAATGACTTTGAATGCAGTAGAAGGCCAAATTCTGCACTACAGGACCAGTGCACAGACAGAGAATAAAACCACTTCACCCCATGGAAGATAAACTTCCTAAAGTAAAGGTTGGATGGGTTCAGGTCCCATAATTTTCACAGTATTACACTGAATCCTGTACAAGGCCATGGTGCAGTGCCCCACACCACTGCACACATCCCAGGCAGGGAATGCTGCTCATGGCCTCCCTCTCACCCCAGCTTCCAGCAGATCAAGCAGATTCAGTTTGGCCCCTGCACAGCCACAGCAGATGATCCTAATCAGAGAGGGCAGGACTCCTGGCAGGCCTGGCTGTAGCTTTGGCTCAGAAGCTATTCCGTGTTTTTCAATAGAGTACTTGCAACTGTAAAAGAGACAAAGCTCAGACCAAATCCTCATAGCAAGACTTATGTGTGGCAAGAATCCAGAGGAGAGAGAAAAAAGAAAAAGAAAAAAAGGAATCATAGCATCTCTCCCTCGAATTAACAGAGAGCGGGAAGAAAAGGACACAGTGACCCAAAGACCAAAAAGACTTCAAGAAAGAACAGCTACAAAAGCCTGCAAAAGTTTGGGGGATCCAGAGCATGCAGCTGCTAACAAGCACTGCCTGATCCACCAGGGAGACTACAAGCAGCAAGAAGCACTGTAAAATTACCTTTCTAACAATATTGATATGGCAAGGTGATTTTTAGACCAGATCAGCAAGTCCTACCATTTGACAGCTACTGCATGTTAACCAGGCTTCAAAACAACAGCAAACCACAGTCTACACAATTATATAAAGTGACACTACCCATTGACTCATAAAGAGAAAAAAACCCAAACCAGAAGGCTCTGGATGGCTGCAACACAGGCAATACCTTTTTAACAGGAAAGGTCTGTTCCACCAGCCCCAGAGATTTGCTAATGAATCCATTTCACTACTACTTAAGCATGTACCTCACCAAAGAATATAGCAATCAAGATAAAAACTCTACTTCCTTGACTGAATAAAGATGGCAGGTCCTCCTAACTTACAAGCTTGATGAATCCACCCCCTGCCAGAGTCAGAACAGGACCTGGTCTTCCCTATACCAGAGAGGTCAAGCTGTGTTACAAGCCATTTACAGCCATGTAAAGCACACACCATGTTAAAGCACAGCTACAGAACAGGCTGGTTCCATTGACAAAGGCAAAGCTCTCTAGCATGATCAGGTCACCACTGCACTATTATATCCATTCTATTCCCTTACAAACCACACTGGAGGGGGTGGGGAGCAGAGCAGGGGTGCAAAACAATACAGGACAGGGAGAGAAAAACGTGTCAGATGAGGAGTTTTGCCATTTATCTATTATATGGAAGGGGTAAAGAACGAATTAAAATCAAAATCAAAAGCTTATCATCTGCACAGGCTTTCAATCTCATCATACTATATAACTTACATGTTCATTTACAGGTCAACTTTTCAACTTTCAGCTGATGGGCAAGAACACATTTATAAAACATCAAGACACCCCCAGGAAAATCTTGCAAGGTAATGGGCAAGAGTCATTTTACAGAGACATGGAGGCAGAGCAGTCCAGTGACTCAGCCAAAAGCCACGTTAGAGTTCACTGTGGAATGCAGGGGGCTTGAGTCCAGCCACTATTAAAAACAATCCCTAAAATGGTGTTTGGTGAGCTAAGAAAATGATGAACAAAAAAATATTTATCTAACACAAGACCTTACAGAAAGAGGAGTCTTCCAGGAGAAGCACATCTTTTGATGGTAAGAGGTTGCAACAAGGCCTTCTCGATTCTCAACTGAGGTTCCTTAAATACTTTCCACATCAACTGAAGGGAAGCAACAGCATTTTCTGAAGAGGCTCATACTTACCCATCAGGAGAAACTGCTGCTATCCATCAGTTTGAGTTATAGTGAAATGGAGCTTTGTGTTGATTTACCTTTCACACAAAAGCCTCCAACAATTGGTACAGCCACGTTAAATAATTTGTTCTAATCTGAAAAACAAGCTCCAGTGTACCCAGAGCAGACATTTCTGGGAATGTGTTGTATGAGAAAAGAGAGCAGAACTTCCACAAGGGGCCTGCCCGTCTCTGGAAGAGATGTGGCACAGAAACGAGGGCATGGAAAAGCAAAGCACAGCCACAACTCTCGACTAAGAAACACACACCCAACACTGATGCCCGAGCACTTAAAAGCCAGTGGAAAGACTTCCTTTGATTAATTTTTCCAAGGCCAGAGTTACTGCCTTGAAATACTAATTCACACTTTTCAGCTTGAATGATGCGGCAAAGCAACTCTCCCAAATACTGCCGGGTGAAGTGTGGCTATTGAGAGCTCAGCCTGCTTCCCCCGTTCAGAGCTGAGGGCTGTGTGCCCAAAGCCAGCCTAATTGAAAAGACAAAAAGAAAAAAAAAAAAAAGAGAAAAGAAAAGAAAACCAACACTTCCCTAAGAACCCAACCAAATGGCTGGCAGCAGTTTTGCTGGCTCCACACAGGAGAGACAATCAATAAAATTCACCCAAGCAAACACGTGAACTGAAGTCTGTCGGAAGAGGAAAAAGGCAGGAACCTTTACTTTATCCAATCCTAATTTTCACATAAATAGCCATAAATAAAACATGAGATTAAACTGAATCCCAGTTCTGTGGTTCAGAAGCTTGTTTTGTTGCTCTCCAGCTCTGAACGCACCCGATAGCATCAGGTCTGACCTCATTTGAGGACTGGCTGACTCTGGTGTCACTGCTCAGCAGGTATCCCGCAGTGCACTGACCCACCTGCCCGACTCCCCCGGGCCGTGGCAGCTCCGGCAGTATCAGCCCTGAGCACAAGGCTCGAGTCTTAAAACACAGCCCACCTACCCAAGCTGTGCCCAGCCCCGGGCACGATAAGCTCCTCGGGGTGGGGACACCTAATGCAGAGCAGGGGAGTGTGTGGGGACAGAGGCTCTGGCAGCCACCAGGGTAAAGAATGACTGATCTGGATTCAGGTTACTTAAGCACCCTAACCTGAAATATCAATTCACATAATTCAATATGTTTTTTATATCAAAGCCATCCCTGTACACAGATTCAGTTCACGACCTTCCTCTCCCATCCCACAACACACTCACACACACAGTACATCCAGTTAATTCTTTTAATCACACACCAGTAAGTTTTAACTTTGCATATCTTCAAAATATAGAACTTTTAAATCCAAAGTTTGTCAGAGAGCCCACTAATGACATGTGAAAAACTGAAGGATGTGAAAGAACGAACTTCCAGTTCTGGGGTCCCAAGATGGGATATGAATGAATTCACCAGCACATGCAACAAACCTGTTTCAATATTCAAGCTGGATTTCCATACAAGTTCAGGCAAACTCAGTACATAAACTGAAAAAACTGACTGAAAAAGGAGAAAACTGACATGGGATGAGAGGACAACTGAGCAGTCCAGTGGAGCTCAGCAGACCTTGACTGAGAGTGGACAGGGCAACCATAAACCACTTGACTCACAAAGATGCACAGACTTAGGGGTTTTTTTAAATAAAAATTGTACAATTTTGAGAACTTTCAAGCTTCTGCTTAAAAGAATGGGTTTTAAATTTTCAAGTTTAAAAAAAAATTTAAAGTGTGTTTACTGATCTGCAGAGAGTAGAAGCAGGAGGAGAAAAGATGAGAGTGAGTTAAGTAATGCCAGAGGAACTCAGAGATCACGATTCTTCCACACAGATGCAGCAGGGCAGCCAGAGTGCCTTCAAAATATACATACAGAACACATATACACACAGAATTAAGACAAAAAAAGAACCAATGAACTGTGCACGCCCAGAATGAGCAGAAATTAAGTGTTTTCTCAGATTACTTTCCTATGATGACATTTTACATACACTGAACATACACATGAGATTGATTCCATATAGGGGAAAAAATCTTACACTAAAAATATGTGAAAGTTTAAGTTCAAAGGAAATCCTTTTGGTTTATTACAGGAAGCCGAAATGTCTTAATAATTTCTTTAGTATGTCCTTCATTTTGACTTTAAAAAAAACCCAAAAAAACAAAAACACACACAAAATCAAAAGCTATTTTGAAAATAGCAGATGGTGCAGCACAGTAAGAGCAGATTCAAGAATGAAACAACCAGTTTCAGTCTCAGGACACTTCCTCCAATAGTACTCTTTTCAGCTGGGGCTGTGTACCCTCTATTACTTAGCCTTGTCCTGTGGGCTGAGTAATTATTAGTGGCTGGAGTGCCCTAATTGTGCTCCTGGAGTGCATCTTTCAGTTTAACTTAGAAGAAATAAGGGTAGCACAGCTGAAGATGTAAATAAAAGTACAGCCAGTGGTGACAAACAGGAGATTCACTTCAATAAACTCCACCTCCACAGTAAGAGACTTGCAGTCAAATTCAAAAGGCTCTGACTTACAAAGGTCAGGAAATTTAAATCTGCTATTAAATATTTTTTCTTGGCAGCGTGTGTTTAGAATCCACTACCATTTTAAGTGCCACAATTAACTTCACCCATCCAGATGAGCTCTCAAGTGGTGAGGAATTCCTCTAAAAATCCATTCTGCACAAAGAGATTCACTAATTCCAGAGCTGAACCACCACACTGACCCTCTCTGCTCTCATTTCTTCCACTGTGCAGTGCTAAACCTGCCACTTCTAAACCTACTGATAATCTCCTAGGATACTGAAATCAGGTACAAATTATGTTTTCAGGTAACAGCAAAACAAGAATATTCTTTCACCGACACTTGTTTTCAAGGTTTTACTGTGTGACTGAATGAAACAAAGCTCTCTGCAAAAAATAATCCAATCAAATTTGTATATCATCTGTCTCACCACCACCACAAGAGGCATCCAATCATCATCATCAGAGATAAATAAAAGTTTAGGGAGACACAGCCAGCCAAGTTACCTCCAGCCCAGTATGCCCTGGAAAGATGATCCTTTGTAAAAATGTCTCCATGACCAGGATATTTGTTAACTGGAAGCAATGCTCAGTCTAACTAAGGTTTTCAGCACAAACCTTAGGTGAGTGTAGGATCTGTTCCTATCAAAAATAATCTCAGCCCACTGTGTCCTGGTTTCAGCTCCCCTAAGAGTGTTACCCAGACATTTCCAGAAAATAAAGGGTCACAGAGGAGCTGTTTCAACCTGCACTCCCCCTGTGATGAAGCAGGCCAAGTGGACAGGTCCAAGTTATTAAAAACCCCAAAATCACACAGTGCCCCCCACCCGTTATTATTAACCCAATTATGTGACCCAGTTCACATGCAGCCCCACAAACTGGTTTGATAGGATAAATTAGAGAGTACCAGAAGCATAAGCAAGTTTGTGGAAAGGAACTGGCACAGCCAGCTGAAGGACTCACTACATGTGTAACTAACACCTGGAGGTGTTTCTGTAACTACTTTTGGGGGAACACACATTTATTTAATTAAAGGGAAAAAAAAAATCAATTTTAACCCTATGTTTTCCTTAACCTTATACACAAAAAGACACAGCTTCATCAACTGCATAAATAAACAAGCTTAATAGAAATTACTTCTAAGGACAGAAAATCAGGCTGTGTGTCCAACTTGCTGATGGAGCCAGGAGGATCTGAAAGCAGACTCAATCACTATTTGCCTGCCACATACTGTTCATATATTTAATCCCACATTTCAGGCCTTTTGCTGATTGCTCTGGAAGCCAAGGGCCTTTTTTTCCCAGGTAACCATCCAGCTTCCTCCCCTCCTCCCCTCTCTGCTTAAGCCTTAGGAATTGTGAAAGCTTGGCAAGGATGTCCCTTTGCCCTTGTTTGCAAGGCAGGATAAGAGTCACTTTCCTGGACTTGCTCTGAATTTTAATGCTTTCTTTTACTGTAAGAAGTGAGATACTGGTGCTTGTGAATCATCCAGCAATTCAGAAAAGCTCTACAAGGGTTGTCACAAATCAAGAAAACACAACAAACAGGGGCAGGGTGAAGAGCCAGGGATGTTTGACCTGGAGAGAAGACACAAAGCAGTGATAGAGGTTTTCATGTATACAACAGGAACAAAGAAAAAAAATTAATTATTCTCCACCTCCACGTGATCCAACAGTAATGAACTTAGACTACATGGGATATTCAATTTAGTCATCAGGAAAAGTTTCCAATACGAGGACAGTGCTGGAAGAAGTTGCCAGAAATATAATGAAAGACTGGTTTAGACACACACCTGTCAGGTAGGACTGATGCATAACTGAATCTGCTTCAGATCAGATGATTTGGTGAGGCCTCATCTTCTGTAATTATTACATTTACCACTGGGATTAAGTCCTTTAGCACAAGTCCTTCATTTGTCAGTGGAGTCACAGAAAGTGACAACCCAAAGTATAAGTTGAAAACTTCTTTAGCTGCCTTTGAAACAGAAAGATTCCCTGGCAATCACAGGAAACAAAAGCAAGGGGGAAAAATAAAAGGAAAGGAAAAAAAATCACACCAAAGCCAAACCAGAACTGGCTAGAGGGAACATCCAGAGGTCTTTAGCCAAACTTCCCACTTCTAGCAGGTTTACCTTCAGAGTTAGATCAGATCAGGCTGCTCTGTACAACTGAAGTTTGAAAATCTGAGGATAGAGTCTCTGCAGAAACCCATTCCCAACTCTGATGAGGAGTAATATCTTCCCATGAGAATTTTATCTGTGCAGTGCCAGGAGCTGCACTCGATGATCCCTGTGTGTCCCTTCCAGCTTGGGGTATTCTATGACTCAAAGACACATCCACCCAGCCTCCCTTCCCTGGCTGCTCCCAGAGGGCAGAACACCTGCCTGGAACACCCTTGGGAATGCTGCTAGGGAAGAAACAAGTAACTTTCTTCTCTCAAAATAAGGAACAGAAACACAGAGTCCTCAATAGCCTCCCCTGCTTGTACCTGCTCTGACAGCATGCAAGATCAGCTGAGGATAAAATAAAGTCCTACCTATAAATGTCAACAGCAACCTATCAGAAAGGAGAGAATACAAAGGAAACAAAGGGATCTCCAAACAAGGCTAAAATGGAAAATCCAGTCCATATGGTGGTTTATGGAGGAGGAGGGATGGCTTTCACAGAGGAGGGGAGCATGGGGAAGTCTTAATTCCCAAGGCTCATTTTTATTTTATCTCCATGTCTACAGAAGCAGGTCACTCACAGGGACCCTTTGCTGAGCAGTGACACGGGACAGCTGGAGAAAACACTTCTGGTTTTGCTGACCTGGCTTAAGGCACTACAGTCCCAGAAGCCAAACCCCACCAGGGAGCAGGTTTCTGTACACCAAATTCTCCTGGCTTATCTGGCTGCACACTAATTCATATCTATAAAACATTCTTGAGTCTGAAGCCTTGTCCTTTTAACAGAGAGTTTGAAACAGGCAGATAGTAAATAAATCAAGCCGTATCTTTTTGTTTGACAAGTAAGCTGAAAGAACAATCAAGGTTTCTGAAAACCAAAGAATGGTGAGTGAAAGCTGGCCCTCCCTTCAGCATGTGCAATGCTGCATAGCAGGGCAAGTCAGTGATTAACCAGAGGGTGTTTAAAGTCCCTAAAAACGATTGGTCAGGCCCTCCCTAGGGTGTTTAAGAAACTGAAGCAGGGTATGCCTCAGGGTGTGGTTTCACAACATTTTAGGCTGAGTTAAGACCTTGTTGCTACCACAGAGAATCATCCCTCCTTCCCTCTCTGCCTGGCTGTATGTTCCTGCTGGGTTACCCTCAAAGAGCTTGAACAAATGAAATGTTATTTCTCAACCAATGCAGAACATCACACGCACAGGAGAATCATCCCCAGTGTGTACATCTCATCCATATTAAAGTTAGCACATTTATCTTCTCTGTTTTACGAAGGTTAGGTGAAACAATACCAAACCACCACCACAATTTCAGCTGGGCTCAGAAAAACTTACTGGACTGAGGGTTCAATAATAAAAATAAAAGATAATTGAGATGCTACATGGATGATGCAAAGGTAAGAGCACTGCCCCGTGAGTTGAGGAACCATCCTGTCACAACCCCAAACACAGCAGCACATCAGGCAGGTTCCTGTCTGGCCTGAAAGCTGACCTGGCCAAGGAGGGGACAAATGCCAGAGCCCAAAGCTCCGCACCAGGGAAGATGGACTGTGCAGATGGGGTAGGGCGGAGGGAAGGGTCAGGTTTCTCTCCTTTGATGAGACTGAGTTAGATCAGTTCGAAGGCAACTTGTAATTTCATCCTCAAATACCAAAATGCTGAGTACCTGTGAAAAGGCTGTACATGGGGAAAGAAGTCAGCAGACATTTCAACAAAAGCCACTAGTTTAAAGCAGAATGTTTGCTAGCAAGTGCTCTTTTTCTTTAAAAAAACAAATCATCAAGATATGTCAGGCTCACAAAAGTCAGCACTTCAATAAAAATCCCACAACCATTTCAGACCTGCTGACTGAATTTCAAAGCGGTGCCCACAGAAACCCGGAGTCAAACACAGACAAGGAACTCTCCAATGAAAAGCAGTCTCTATTCCCAACACAGTTTAAGGGAATGCTCAGGCTGCCCCAGCCACACTTGTAACCTTCAGAGAAAGCTCAGCACTATCCCCAGCAGCACCCAGCTGGGCTGAAGCCAAAATAAATTTGACATAGAACACAAATGCCCTGACCTGGAACTCAATATGGCCAAAGTGTTTGTCCTCAGGGGGAGCAAAAGGAGTTTGAGGCAGAACCCAGCAGCAAGATTGCTATTTGAATTAGGACTGCCAGGGTGCCACAAACTGGGAACTAGAAAGAGACCAACTCTGGCTCCTGTGCCAGCCTCTGGGCTCCCACACCACCACCTGCAGTGGTTACAGACTGCCCTGGCAGCACACCGAGTGAAAGGCAATCCCTCGCAGCAGAAGTGACTTAGAAAGAGTCTAAGGAGACAAACCTGGCAGGGTTTCAGGTCACAAAAAGTTAAAATTACACTTTGACACGAAGCCAAGTCAAGACTCCAAAGTCTGTCACTTCTTTGTGAGCTCTCACTTACTCTGTGCTGTGAAGGACCCGGTAACAGTTAAGCCTGGAAACGTGTTTCTCACTTAGTTACGTGAACAATATACTAAAACAAAAAAATAAATCAGATTCACTCTCCAAAAGCCAGGAATATAATTACTGAGCTGTAATGCAGAGCCATGCAGTTAATTTTACACAGCTGATGGGAGACTGACCTAACTGTGGCTGCAGAATGACTCCTGGCAGCATAATCTGCATGTGACCAAACAAACAACAGGTTCATAGGATCAAATGTGTACAATTCATTGCTAAACAAGCACTATCTCAAGTCTCAAGTTCACTTTATGCTTTATTTCACTGAAAGAAGGAATTCCATGTTCACCACATGCACTCTAGAAATAATAATGGTGTAGAGGCACTCTGACTCAAACTGGCCACAAAACACTGCCCCATGTAACTCCTGGGCATTAAAGCCATTTATCAGAAGTGGTTTGGTTAATTTTTAGTCTCCAGAGATAAAACAAAAGAAGAAAATTACACTGGCTGTTCAGTTTCAGGACAGCACACCTAAGGCATTCAGGACATCCCACCTCAGGTTAGTACTCAACCCTGCTGGACGTGTATCTGTGTTATGACCCCAGCAGAATCCCAGGTTAAGGATAACCCAACCACCCATCTGCAGGCCAAGTCTACAAGACCATCCCACCCATCTTGCCATTACACGTACCAGAGAGACATTTCTTGAACAGAACATGGTCCCTTAATAGCCAAAGAACTTTTCCAAGCAGCCAAGCACCTCAGCCATGGGCAGAGATGATGGGCCCAGACTCATGTTTTGTCTTGCACGTGGCACACGCCCCACTTGGCTCAGGAGGATCAGGAGGGAGAGGAAAGGCAGAGAGAGTAGGACTGAAAACAGACTTCACTATCTGACATTCCCGACTGCTTTGCAACCAGCTAGCACTTAGAAAACTGGCAGTGTCCTGCCTTCCTCTTGCCCTGGCCTAGTGCCAAGTGGATAAAGACCTGTGACCTTAATTCTTTAAAACATGGGTGCCACTGAAACCATTTCCCCCAAGACAGTTATCATATCTTCCTTCTGTTAGGACATCACAAACCATTCTCCTTTGGAGATACCAGGATGTGTAATAAGGGCTGAACACGGATTTCAGCTTTAAAAGAGCTCCATCAGAAGTAACACCCAAAGCCAAAAAAAAAGCCCCCACCACTGGGAACCAGCTGTCATTCAATCAAGCACAAACTTCCAGTTTCAAATGCAGCTGAAAGAATTCCTGCTACAGAAGTCATTATGTCAATACATGTCTAGAAATTATAATTTTACACAATGAACTGGATGTTGTTATAGAAACATTACTGATTATTTAATTTTAAAAAGCAGCTACATTAACCAGCCTTAGAGGCTAACCTAAAACCACACATTTCAAACAGCAGCAATACTGACTGCAAATACCACTCCATCACATCTTTGTAGTTTTGCAGTGGGAATAGGGAAAGAAGAGACACAATACACAACAGGCCAATTTTCCTGTCATTTTCAGGTTCTTTCATGCAAATTTGTCAAGTGGAATACACAGATTAAATGCAAAGTTATTTTCCTACTTACTTTTCAGATGCAAGGATGAGTGTGCCTGTCTGAAAACTTACCGTCTTACCCATAACTGATTAGTTTAGTGTTAACTTCTGTTATCTGCTAAAATCATCATGGCTGCATTGACAATACCAGTAACTCAGTTTAGGATAACACTCAATAGCTTGAAACTTCCAGACATAAGACAATTATAGTCGTGTCATTTTATTAATAGAAACACACGTTCACTAATTCCTACACATAAATGAAAATCTTTACTTCAAATGAACATTTCACACAGACTGTAAGCCAAAACAAACCTTAACAGTGACTTACCAGGAAGCCTGTTCATGTTGACCCCTTGAGCAGAAAGTCCTATTCCCATGTACCTTCAAAAAAACCAAACAAAAATATCAGTCAAGCACTGAATGGCCAAGGCACAAAATTTCCAGCAGCAGAAATCCAGCAGTAAAATAAACCCAACCCACACACAAATTATTTGAGAATGACAAAATCACTAAAGATTTTCCATTACTCAAGTCTTTATTGAATGCAAGATATAATGTCAGTCTCATTTAGTAACTGACAGCCTACTGACTACAGTTACTCTTTAGCTCTTAATTGGTAGGAAAAGGACTGAAAAACAATCAGC
Source organism: Scytalopus superciliaris (assembly GCA_013400415.1). NCBI lineage: Eukaryota > Metazoa > Chordata > Aves > Passeriformes > Rhinocryptidae > Scytalopus > Scytalopus superciliaris. The sequence goes on from VXBX01007083.1 coordinate 282,736, forward strand.
AATTTAACTTCTGTCTTGATATTTGTGAGGGTTTTTTTACCCATATATCAGAAAAAAAATCTATTTATATAGATGATTAACAAGAGAGTGAAAAAATACGTAAGGGCACATATATATGAGAACAGATGCCTGTGCAGCCTGATGAATTGTCTTCAGGAATAGCTGGTAGTGGAAGGACAGGAGAGAGCAAACAGTTGTACTGTCCAAGAACACTCTTTCATTGTTCAGCATATATCTTACACAATTTCCTAAGAAAAAGGTGGTCTTTTTGTCTTTCACACCCTGTCAGATTTTTGTCCACTAATCTGGCCACTTTCTGAATCTTTGCAAGCTCTTTGACAAGGCAACATCCTGCAGTTCCCCCCATGCAACTCCTGCCCGAGCTAGTTTTGCTTGGTACTTGCATTTTCAGAATTAGAAGAGAGAGGAAAAGCATTTTCCTCTCAAATTTCTCAAGGATTTTGAAGTCCTCGTTCACACCCCACTCCCTAAAGGTCTCTTCTCGAGGTTAACTAATCACAGTCTACTCAACTGCTCTTGTGGAGGCTCTTAATGCTCCTGCTACAGTCCCAGTTCTGTGACTTCCTTGAGAAGGAGGGGGTAACCAGACCCACCGGCATCACTCACAAAACAAAACCACAGCGATTATTACAGACAACAGTTTGACAACATTGCCTGGTTTCGTTTCTATTCCTCCCCCTCTTCATCTCCATTATTTCCACTTATTTTTTGAGTGCAGACATGAACTGAGCTGATTCTTCCACGGAACTGGGACACAACTTGTCCCTGCACTGTACGAAGCAGCTCAGAGATCATTTTTTGTGTCAAGTTTGGAGTGTTTATTCTGCCCCATGAAAATCGTTTTACACTCATCCAGCAGCACAGTAAAGCACAGCCAGCCTTTGCAAAGTCTCCTCTTCCTCACAGCAATCCCTCTGCAGATAGCATTTTGTGGCCTCTGTTTCTGGTAATTTGAATGGTCTGTAATTCTCTTAATATCCCCTGGAATCACAGCTCAGTTTGTTTTCAGTACAATTCCATAGTTTTAGGTTACTGAGCTTTGAAATGAACAGTCACTGGTGGGCTCTGAAAATATTATTTCAGAATTTGACCCCAAAGTTACAATTCTTCAGGTTATGGGGGTTAAGTCCCTTGCAGAAACTGTTCCCTGCCCTTGACTTCCCCATCTCAGTCATTGCCACCACCATATGGAAATGGTAATAACTGATTTTTTCACGTTCACACAGAAGTTTTACTCCTTACAGACCTACAAGTTTATCAGATCTTAGCCTATGATCTCTTTAATATCACCAAATAGAATTGTTTTGGTGGGAAATTATCTTTAAGATTATCTAGTCCAACCATGGATCTAAGACTGCCAACCCCATCACTCAACCCTGTGCCCAAGTGCCACAGCTACACATCTTTTCCATCCCTCCAGGGATGATGACTCTACCCCTTCCCTGGACAGCCTGTTCCGGTGCTTGACAACCCTTTCCATGAAGAAATTATTCCTAATATCCAACCTAAGCCTGCCCTGGCACAACTTCTGGCTGTTTCCTCCTGTCCTGTAGCTTATTACCTGGGAGAAGAGACCATCTTCACAAACATGGCCAGCTTCCTTTCTTGTACACTCCACATCTTGGCAGCATGACCTTCTGGATTTCAAAACCCTTGAAACCCAGTTTTACAGCACTTTAAAATAAGCCATTCCCTTCTTTTAAAAACATGCTCTACTTCTGAAGTGCACCAGCTCCCCGAGGATCCAGAACCTTCCTCCTCAGACCAACTCAGAGCCAACAGGCAGCAAACCCTTGACAAGGGACCAACCACGCTGAGAAAAGACAGAACTTCCTTAGGCACACACATACCCCACAAGTCCTGTCTGATCACACCTAGCAAACCCAGCTTTCTTCCCAGTGGCCAGGGAGATGAGATCACCCAGGAAAGACTGGTTCCTGATCTACAGCACAACCCTGAGCTCACATACTACATGTCACGATGATTGCTGCCTGGCACATCACCAGGAGTCCTTCAGCTCCTGAACTTTGTTCTCACTTGAAGAAAAGCAACAAGAAAGGTTCTGCTCTGATACAGAGATCCCAGGGATGGGAGAGGCTGTGCGAGAAAGCACCATGTGATCTCATTCCTTTGAATTCCTTGAAAAAAAAACCAAAAAAATACACATCTCTTCTCTAATCAAGACTTTTTAAGGGTCACACTCCAGTCAATGGCTCTTCTTTAGAACTCTTGAATGAAGACCAGATAACTCCAATGATTTGTTCTTGTGTTTTATGGATAAATAAGACCATTGTTGTATTAATCCTTCAACAGGAACCCGATTATCATTCAAAACCAAAGACTGGCATGTGTTTTGCTGACAAATTACACTGTTGCTGTATCACCTCTTACTCAAGAAGGATAATCCTTTAAAAGCAAAAGACTGGCAATTGTGACCCTCTAAATATTCCTGCCTTTTCAGAGCCCTTCATAAAACTCTCTCCTCATTATCTCTTTGTTTGACAAGACTCTCCACTTGTTTCCCATCCCTGATGTTTTGGGAGGTAAAAATACTCCTTGAACGTTTCAGACATTTTTATAGCACTTCTCAAAGGACACCAAACATGAGTGATTACATTCAGTGTTGCAGAGCAACTTCTAAACACACATTTCTTGTAAACACTTTTTGCTCTGATCAGAGCACGAGTCAGAAGTTACAGCCTTTCTCATGAGCTCCCTGACTCATGAGAGCCTCTCCAAAGCAGTCACTTATGGCATCTAAAAATTCAGCCTCACACAGGCATGTGACATACATCTATAATAAACTGAATTTTGGGGACGTGTTTACAGCCTTCCAGGCACAATATGGAAGAGCTCCAGCTCTTCCTTGCCATATTCTTACCACACTGGTAGGTGAGAGCTCTTGTTAGCATTCAGCTCCCTTATTCCTCCTGAGCCTGGAACCCTAAGTTTTCCTTACTACATGGTGAGTTTTGCCATGTTTTTTTTTCAGTTGCATGTGGGAATAGCTGGGATGCCAACCCACAGCTAGAACCACATTCCAGGTCTACGTTGCTTTAGAGAGCAGTGAAAAATGCCACCCATTCCAACTGTTCAGCCTCAGGGGAGCTGTGATTCAAAGTACCAAATTCCCAGAACACAACATGAAGGCACCATCCAAAAACCTGGTGCAGTAACACCAGAGTGCTCAGTGCTGGCACTGGCAGCTCTGAAAACACTCAGCAAAGATCTGGCAAGGAGCAAATTATTAAGTCTTGCTGGCAGAACCATCACCACCAACTTCACCTGGCCACATCAGCAAGCTCAAGACCTCCTGGATTTGCTGGCTGCACCAAATTCTGTTCAGCGAGCAGGACGTGCCTCTTGGCACAGGGAATGCTTCTTCTGTCCTGCTCTATTTTGCTCAGCTGGAGGTGAAACCCACATGTGGTGGTGTCAGATTCCTTCCTTTCAGTGCCACCCAGCACAGCTCTGCTGGCAGCAGGCCAGGGGCCAGCTCTGTATGTCCCTATTGCCTCGGGGTGCCTGGCTGCTCCTCTGCCCCTGCACTGACAGCAGCACACCTGTCATTCTACAGACAGCACACCTGTAACCCAACAGACAGCACACCTGTAACCCAACAGACAGCACACCTGTAACCCTACAGACAGCACACCTGTAACCCTACAGACAGCACACCTGTAACCCTACAGACAGCACACCTGTAACCCTACAGACAGCACACCTGTAACCCAACAGACAGGACTCCCCTGCACCACCCTGGCTCAGCATCACCAAACTCAGCTGAGACACTGCTGTCCCCATCCCGTGCCGGGGCCCTGCACTGTGTTGCACCACAAGGGTGGCCGTGCCAGGGAAACCATTGGAAATTAGAGGAAATAACCTAATTGTCGAGCTCAGACAAAATAGGTCATCTCCCACTTTAGCTTATCCTGCTTAACTTTGTTGTTTTCTATGCAGATTCGCCCTCCCTTTTTTTGTGTACAGCAGGAAATCCCACACACATAACCAAGGGCAAAACTCATAAATAGTATCTTTCCATTTTGAGACAACATAGCTTTAAACTAGGGCTGGAAGCCTGTATTTTTATAAAAAGCAAGTACTACAACTTGAGAAATTCTAAATTTAAGATTACACTTTAACCTACATTCACAACACCATGGAAGTGTGTCACTAAAAAAGAATAAACAAACAAAAAAAAAAGAACATGACCACAAGCCTTCCTGGTTTCCAATTTTTTTGCTTTTCAACTTATGCTCCCATTTAAAGCTCAAGACAAACTTTAAAAATAAGACCATAATAGCTACAGAACTGTACACTGAATTTGCAGAGAACTGAAAATAAAAGAAAGACTCTCCCTGTGCTGGATTTCAGCTCCACAGCCCACAGCTTAATTCCAGAACTCCAGACTGTCACAGACTTGGCCACTGGTTATTGTTTTAGAAGGTGCTGTTTTGCTGTTCCCATCTACTACCAATTTATGTATCTGAAGTAATGGATGCAACGAGCTTTGAGATCTACAAAGCCTCAGACTAAAAATCAGTCTGCTCTCCTGAAAACTGGGAGGGAAAAAAAAAATTCATCTTCAACTCCCCCACCCCTAAAAGCACCAGCTGCTTTCTGAACTTCTTGGAGCAGAACAGCTTCTCACTTCCTCGATTCCAAATGCTCCAAACCAGTTTTGTGTATGCAACAATTCAAAACTAGTTAAACAGTATTTATGGGTATCATCAACAACAAACTGCTGCTTGTTTTGTGGTTTGTTTTTTTTTTTTTAATTAATCAATTATGATATTCAGTATTATTCAGCATAAATCTCTATAGAGTGCCTGCCTGTATCACTCCTGGGTTTGGACCATAATGGTGTGGACAGACTCCCTATGATGTATCAATCAATTGGAGCCCCTTTTTGAGGGATTCAAAGAATCTCTTTAAAAAAAATGATGCACAGAGATGTTAGCAAACACTTTCAAAACAGGGAGAAAAAAAATCTTCTCTTATGGTTTGGGGTAATGATACATTTATACCCATCATTGGTAGTGATGGATGTACATAAAGATATATACCTTGACTAAAGCCAGGCAAGAGTGACCTCCCAAAACCATCTTCTCAGCAGTGAACACTGAACACTTGGAACTGCCCCCCACACTTGATCTGAAGCTTCAAAAATGCTGCATCAGTAGATCAATTCCAAATGGAGCAGCCTGACAAAAATAAACCCAGACACATGCTAGTGATTCAGTCAGAACAGTCCTGTTCCCTCTCGCCAGCAGCCTCGGCAGTTACCATAGCACCAAATTCTTCCAGACTTCTCCTGCACCTCAGCCCTGCCCAGTCACACTGGTTGTTTTTGAAAATTTGACTGAATCAGCCACACTTACCACAAGCCGCAACAGCAGCTCCTGCCTCTCATACCCACGGTCATACAGCACCATGACCATGGTAAGATTAAGCTCAAAAAGACACAGCCTTTTGGTTCCCTTTCCCAGCTCACAAGTACTGGAGCAGTAAACACCAACATGCAGCTGCTCCAGCAACAGTGACACCCAAACAGGACAGCGTTCACTGTGGTGGATTCTGAAGAGCTGATGTTTTCAAAGCTGCATTTTAAATGTGTATTTAAAAAAAAAAAAAAATGTATTTTTTGTTTCTTTCAATAAAAGACTTTCCCTGGAAAAGAGATGGAAAGCCAAAATGACGACTATGCTTCTAAATTCAATTTTAACTGTTAAAGGTACAAAAGATCTCTAATGCACTGACTCAGTCAGGAAGAATTATATATTATCACTGAGCAGAAATGATCTGAAAAATAATGAGAAAAGTTATTTCACAGGAGTGACAGTATTTGACTGACCTGAACTGAATCAAAGAGATCTCCTAAAAGAGGCTGGTCTAAGCATTACAGTCACATGAGCAGAGGAGCCACTGATGGCTGAGCTCAGCTTGTCCCAAAAGGAGAATCCACTCGTGTGAGAAGCCATTCTTTGAGTCAAAAGATGTTTCTCCAGAGCAAACATGATACTCAGAGAGCCTGCCAAAAACTCAATGCAAGAAAAGTTTTTCTGCCTAGTCTAAAGTTACTTTGTGTGAGCAACCCACAAAAATCCTTGTGCGAGTCCAGAAAAACTTAAGAACAGACCTGCCCTTTGACAACAAGTACCTAAATTCCAGCATTTTCATCTATTTGGCTTTTCCAGGGCAGGAATGAAGAACTCTTTGGGTAGAACAGAGGAGAACACAGCAACAGAACTCATGTATTATATATTATTCAGCTTTAAGAACTCCAGAAGCAAAGAATATCTCCCTGGAAAGCACACAGCACTTGGGAGGCATTGCTGTATGTAAAATAAAGGCAGGGCAGAAGGAGGAAGAAAGCAGCAAGTCCAGGGTGCTCACTGGACATGGGCCATATACTTTAAACAAAAGGAAGCATTTCTTTACCCAAACAGCTACAAGAGTTTCTCCAACAAACTCACAGAGTGCTCATCTCAAACACTAATTCTGACAATCAGCAGGGCAGATTTATTAAGGCTCTGCCAGGAAAAGAACAAGAGTGTGGTTCCCCTGTATTTTCTGCTTAACCTGTTGAAAGGTACCATGTCAAAACAGTAAAACAATCCATGTTTTTTCTTCTTTCAGGTGGCTGTGAGGGTTACCTAGATAGCAGAGAAAACTAATTCATCTGAAAATTGGGGAAACAAAGGGGAAAAAAATACATTGGTTTAGCACGGGTTGGGTAATGGGCACAAGCCCAGAACTCGTCTTTCCTGAGTCAGGATCACCCCAGCACAGCTGGAAGGAGAGGGATGCCCACATGCACCAAGGCTCAGACTTGAAGAGCTAAAACAGAGATGTTAAATAATTTGCTTTGTAGGCCATGACTTCCAGTAAAGCAGCTGTTCCCCTGCTCAGTTTTGAACTAACATTAACACGAACACGCGGCAGGAATTCCTGGGATTGCCATTTTGTTACGTGGCACAGCCAAGGCAATCCAGCTGAGCCACGGGTTAAACAAGGGATGTTCCACTCTTCCAGAGGTCTGGGATTCAAAGGCTCCCAGTATCCTGCAATTTTTCCTAATAACCACACCTATTTGGTAGGAATCCTGTCCTCCCAGCTATCGTGCACCCCACTCTTTCAACACGCACAGTTCAGCCTAAAATAAACAAGCTAAACAATTAAGTTAGGGATGAGCGATACACCCACCACACTGGTGGCATTTCAGAGACTATCAGAGTGTCTTGGGCAAAGCTCTGGACTATCATTCTTGCCTGAGGTGGGCCCTGACTTCATGCCAGGTTTAAAGAGTGGTGAGAAATGATAACCCCTATCAATTCCCCACTTGAAACCACATTGTCGCAGTTATGGTGGGGGAAGGGGAACCTTCTTGTAAGGCAGTGAAAAAAACAAGTTACATCTATTTTAAAAAATTACTTATGGCACACAAAACACTGGATTCCAACAGTCTCTGATTCTTCAGTCTAATAATAAATATTTTGGAACTACTTCATAATGGAATATAATCTCTAGAGTGGAAGTGGTTCTGGTTTTATTTGTGGATATTTTGCTGTTCTGTGACAGTGCTTCAGAAATAGCACTGATGGGCTCCAGAAAGAATCCTGATTCCCCAAGCAGAGGTTGGTAAAGACAAATAATGCAAGGCTGAAAAGAAGTAGATAAAAGGCAAGAAAGTAAAATTTTTAAGAGCTCATTAAAACCAACTATAAGTATCCTGAGGCACAGAGCAGTCCACTGCACGTCAGCCCTGGAAAGGGCAGGGTAGCTGAAGAGCATGGAAGAGAAGGTGAGTGAGCAGGACAAAATTAAGAGGCAGCAATGTGGTAACAGAACACATCTTTTCAGGGTGTTTATGAGTAAATTCTGACAGAACTCCAGAGGAAGAATGAAAAGCTATTTTTGATAGACCAAGGTATCAGATACCCAGCTCCCTTCCAATTTTAGGAATGTGTTCAACTGGTATCTGGCAGCTGTAGGAAGGGCCAAATGTGTCCCCTGTCTGTGCTACCTTCAGGAAGGGAAAAGGCTCATGATGAAGATTAACAATGGGTGTAGGAACACTGACAGACAGAAAACACAGATCAGAGATGAAGACTTGACCTGAGCACCATTTAGGAAGGAAAAGGCATAATACAACCCCCACCAGGCTAAAACCACTACTAGGATCCAGCCAGAATAACCCATTTCTCCATCTGCTACTCCAAGCATCGTCACATCCAAAAGGAACCTCAAGCCCTGCAATACACTGTGGCCAAAACCAGCTGTAGCTGAAAGCAAAGGTGTCCCCACTGACTTAGTTTTCCAACTCCACTCTTGACAGCTGACTTATTCTCTAAGTCAGCTGATATCCAACAAAGCTCACACAAACCAAGTCAGTGGCAAAGGATGCCTTCAGTCTGGGAACAGCACAAAGCACTAATGATACTCATTCTCTGATTATTTACTCTGGTTACACCCAACTGAATAAGTAGGATTTTTGTTCAGGTTGTCCTGCTGACTAACAAACCTCATTTCCAAATGCACTGCTCAGTCACTGAAAATATATTAGGGAAGTTAAACAGGTTTCCATGACTGAATAGACTTAGGACTGACTGCCAGTCTAAGCAGGACATTTTTCCTGCCACGAACAAAGAAAACAGTAAAGAGAGACACTAAAGTTACCACAAGTATTTAACACAAAGGCAGCCAAAAGAGGGCAAGTCATATAAAGATGACAAGTTTCATTTGGACACTGATCTTGCTGTACAGTCCATCCTAACAGTCAGCCTTAAACAGCATCCCAAGTCCCTGTATTCTCCACTAAAAAACAAGGGAAACAATATAAAAGCAATACAGAAATTGGAAGAAAACACTCCACTACCAGGTAGGTATTGTCCCATTTTTATGGGCTAATTTGCAACGTTTAAGCTCAGACAGTAACAATCCTTATTAAAGGAATATTTATCTGCTAATAAGTAATGAAATTATAGAAAGAAGTAGCTCCAATATTTACATAATACCTGGGTTTTTTTAATTATGTGGAAACCACGTTACAGAAAAAGCAGCACACGAAGTTTTGATAGATGTACTGATGAAATAAGAATAGTTTCTCTTTAAAGAGTGAAAGAGTCAGGGCTCAGGTGAGTGCTGGGAAAGCAACACACTGAACTCACAGATCTTTACACACTGACAGCTCCACAACAAGGAACAAAAGGCTCGGTGTGGACCAGAGAATCAACACAAAGAGCTTGTAAACAAGCAGGAAGATTGTGCTGTGGAAACAGAGACCACAGGCAGAAGAACACAAACGCCACTGCTAGAAAAGCAGATTAATCTGGCAGCAGTTGATGTAACACAACTAACACAATTCAGATCAGTGGCAAGAGCTGGAATGAGTCAAAGCTTCGCAGTGGATGATAAATTCTGTAGCAGTTCATCATCCCAGAGCTTCCTAAGTGAAGGAAAAAGGTTTCCCCCTCTATAAAAGTTATCCAACTTACACAATTTAATTATTAAACAGAGAATCCCTTAGATCTATAAGCCTGGAACACATAAATGATTAGTTCCCACTACTCTATGATTTCATTTATTAACTGCAGACATGTTCTGAAGAACTGAAGCATAATAATGTTTTACATTTATCATGAAGATGTTGATTTTGCTATAGTTTATTTTTGTCATATTCCTATCTTTCCTGTAACAGATATTCAGAAATAGCAGAGAGAAGGGAAAAAATAACCAGACAAAAAAAATCCCTTCCTAAATTTTTGTTCTTTACTGTGGCAAAATTTCACAAGTAGATGAACGAAGTAACCAAAAAACAAACCAAAAAGTTATCACAGCCTGAAATGTAGGAAATCCCAGACCAGTCACACCTAAATGCACCCATCACAAGTGAAAAAGTCACACATCACCCATCACTCTTTCCATTTCATTTCCTTTTTTCACATATTATTTTAATGACAAAATTATATTCTACCATTACAATGGATGGGGCCATGATACTGCTATAAAATTTAATTTCCACTTTATTGATTAAAAAAAGAGGAATTAAAGAAGTTATCAACTGCAGATCAAACACTCCAATCTAACAGCTGAAAAGCTGCTCTCAGAATTACTCCCTTTTTCAAGAGTTTAGCAGAACAACGACCAAAAAAATAACAAATGGTATGAGATGTCATCAGTTGATGTGAAAATGAGCCACTCTGCACCTGAAAATGAGTGATTCTACACCTGAAAATGAGTGACTCTACACCTGAGAGCACCAAAGTGCAGTCAGTCTGTAGCTGAGCAAGCAGGGCTTGCTTGGGCAAGACCCGTCTGCAAATGGGAACAAGGCAGGAACTGTTTATGGAACCTACTTGGGGGATTTATTTATGTGTTGGGCTGTTTAAATCAATGTCTGCGGAACAGTGTAAATTCAAACAAGCAGACACACCTGCAAACAGAGGAACAACCCCCTCTCTGTGCTGGTTTTGGGTTCTTGGAAACCAGCTTGGAAGGAAAATAAAAAGGGGGAGAAAATCAATTATTTGCAGGCTTATCAGCAACTGGTAAGGGATCACAGAGCACGTGCAGGCAGCAGAAACCCTCAGTTCCCACAGAGTGTCCCTTCACCTTCCCTACAGCCCCATCCAGAGGGGCACAACACTGCAAGGTGCCCACAGCATAACCAGCCAGTGCAGTCCCAGCACTGCAGGGACAGGCTTCTGTCAGCATCTGGAAACCATTAGAGCACACGAGCAAAAGGCTTTGCACAGAGCAGTCACACTCACCATATGCTGAAGAGAAATGGAAAATTGGCAAGGAGAGCAGGGGGAGAGGGGCAGATTACTTGTTAGTAATGTACAGACTGAGAACCAACCAACACATCTGACCTTTATTTTTCTTTTTCAGTCAGAGAGAAACTAAGCTATTTTTAAGTCTGGGCTATGGTGCATTTGTGTACGAAAGCTAAAGGAAGATTTTATATAAACCATGGTATGGACTAGGCTAGATTAGCTCGTCAGCCACTCTCCTCAAAGAACTACTTGCCCCTCTCCCAGAAAACTGCCCATGACCTACACTAGCACTGACCAGCATCTCTGGACAACACCCTGCACAGCTCAAAGCAACTGTGGAATAGTGTTGGAAGAAGGATACCAACACTCCTTACAACCCACTTTTCCCCACCCTCCCTCTCCTCCCCTTCTGGGTCTGCCCTTCCCCACTTAACACACAGAAATCACTTTATCAAGGACTGATCCAGCAAGAACACTGTTAACATAATCTACCTCATTACACAGTCACTAGTGCTGGCATGCAAAAAACCATCATGGCAAAAAGAAAAGCCAGGCTGGCTCTTTCAGCAGCCTTCCTGGGATGGCTCAAAGTCCCCGTGAAGCTGCTGGGCTGCCCTGGCACAGCGGGCTGGGCCACCTGGCACCTCCTCTGCTGTGTTTGCACAGAGAGACCGTGGGCAGGCAGAGGTTCTGTCAGCACCACAGAGGTCAGGCCTGCTGCAGGATGCCAGCACCCCAAAGTACCCAGGAGTAAGTAGCTGTCCAAAACCAACCCACTCCCAGAAAAGACAGCTGGAGACAGCAAACTGCCATTGCAAAGGCAACCCCCAGGCTGCTGGGCTGTCTGTGCCAGGAGCAGCTCAGCCTGCAGGACAGGTGACTTTTGCTAAAATCCAGGCTGGCCTCCAGGATGTCCTCCCCAGTCACATTCCATCACAACCCAGCACGTGGCCTGGGAGGTAAAACCAGTCAAGAAACTGAACTGGCAGTCAGGAACACGCACTGTCACCCACTGACAGCTCACCTTGCCCCTGCATAAAGAGGACAACAAAGATGACTTGTCCTTCTGAGTCACAACAGCTTGTAAGTTGTGGGTTGGCTGCCCTGCCCTGGTGAGTGTCTCCCTGTTCCTGTTTACCAAGCAGAGATTGTCTAATGGGGAAACAGAGGCCGTGAGATGTGCTGACAAATCACCAGCAAACAGAAGCATGTACTGGAGAGAGAGAGGACAAGAGTTCAGTGCTTCAAATACAGCAAAGGTTGAACTGCTACAAACACCATCGTGATAAAAGCGTGAGTTATTTGTGGCAGCTCAGGAACAGAAGAGTCACAGACATTTATGCCAATCTGTTCATCTGAGGAATGCTGGAAGCAAGCCATCCACACAATCATGGAGAGGTTTGGACCACAAGAGGCCTTAGAACCTTCCCTCTTCATCCTTTTGCCCAAAGCATAACTAACTCTGAAACTTCTGTCAGGCAGTCTGAGGGCTTCCCCAGGCAAATCTGAAGACAGAGATGCCAAGGCCTCTCCAGGCATCCTGTTCTGGTACACAACCATTTTCACAAGGAAAATTCCTTCTCATTTCCAGCTGGCATTTCCCGTGCCACAACTTGTGACCCACTGCCTCTTGTCCTTTGGTTCCAGTTGACAACACTCAGGAGACAAGTACACAATGGCTCAGGAATTAAGTACCCAGCAAGTCTTAAGACAAAACTGCTCAACACCAATTTGAATGGAACAAAATGTGGGTTGCTGCAATCCAACCCTTCCCTCTCCCAGCTCAGCCCATCCCTTTATTGACTCGCCTTCAATTAATGGCAGGGAGCAGAACCCTGAAAAACAGTCCTCAATTTAAAGAGGGGGTAAAAAAAAAAAAAAGAGCAATTTCTGACAGTGATGTCAGTAGATGAAATCATCATTAATTATTTTGATGTGGCCAACTTCAACCTTGTTATCTCCTTGAACCAGTTCACCATGTAACAGGGTAGCAGACTGTCAGCATGAGGGAAGGAGCAGAAACATAGGACAAAAACAAAGGCAGAATCCCACATGTATCATCCTAAAGTGCTGGGGAACCACTCCCTGTGTGTTCAGCACAGACAAGGAGGCGAGAGAGGACTGGAACTGGAGTCTGCCAACTAAATTCTCCTCTGTTCTTCGACGATAAGGACCAAGTCCCCCCAGAAAAGCAGCACAAACAACAGATCAGTCTATTGACAGACCTGATTTGTTACATGTCACCTAGAAACTTTGCCAAGATAATTTTTCAGTGGTAGCCTGGCAGCCTCCCCTCTCCCAAACCAAACAACTCACATAAAGAAATCAAAACCAGAAAATAACCATGACTTCTTATCAATAAAGACTAAACCCACCAGGATGGGAAATGACCAACATTCAGTGAAAAGTAAGTTTCAGTCACCTTTCTTTCTCTCAAAGGATTGTGCTTCTATCTCAGTGCATGAGCAGTGGAAGATCCAAAACTAAGAAAAACAGACCAAACTTCAGTTTCTTACATGCACCAAATGCACTTTTGGACGGTGTGTTTGCTTTCAAATATCCACCAGTAAAGGACTTTACTGATGCTGAGGCAGAAAAGTCCAGTGATGGCAAAGGGGGAGAGTTTTCCTAAGTCATTTTGTTTGCTTCTTTAGCAAAAGCACCATTATGGGGGAAGGTGCACTAAAAGGTAGGGGAGACAGATAATTCAAAAGAGAAAGCTTTTCTGGCAGCAGTGGTAATCAAAAGCAACCTGGGTCTGTGGTGCTGCAGTCCCTCCCTCTCTCTCTCCCTGTGCTAGCACTGGGGTTTGCAAACTGAGCACAGGAGTACTCAGCCTGCAAAATGGGGGGAGGCAAGGCCCTGTGTTTTCACTGCTAGGATACAATGTGGTGGGAGGAAACAAAGCAGAGAACCACAGCACACTGGATTTAAATCCCCCTAGTCCTCTGGAAAACAAGGGAGGAGTTAAAAACGTGGTCCCGACAACTCAGTTGTATCCACAGCTCAGGTTTCATTACCACGGTGACACCACCAATCCAGAGCTGGCACTGCCTGATGCCAATCCAAGAACCCCCTTGTCACAGTGTGTCATAGACTGGCAGCATCTCTTGCCAGGCTGCAAGAAGGCCTCATGTGAGCTTGGGGATTCCTACATCTCCATTAAGCCACTGGGAGCTTCTATTCTATTTCTTACCTGCAATCTTAGTTTCTGTTGGTTATTAGCAACTGTCAGCATCTAAGCAGAGTGCAGAGCCCTAAATCAACAAGTCTGAACACAGAAAGATGACAGCTTTGAGGAAAATCAATCAGAACTCCTTAAAGAACACTTTCTGAAATTCAGTGCACCAGAGTCTTTTTTGAGTAAGTCTTGTTGTGAAACCAGCATTTTAAACCTTAATGTGAAATGCCATCACCAGCTCCAGCAAGAGAAAAACAGGGAATAACATCACATGATCTTTACCTCACTACTCCATACAGCAGAAATCAAATAACTGCCTCTAGAGCAGAGGCTTTACACCTGAAACAACCACTCTGGAAATGAGCTCAAAAAGGTTCCTCTCCCTTTGCTAAAGGGCTTCCAGTGGAGGTTCTAGAAATGTGCTTTGCCACTTAGTACGCTTGAAAACCTTTTGTTCCCTCAATCCCTTCCTCAGTTGTCTGGACTTTCACTCCTTTAAACTGTAGTCACCATGATGGAATAAACATGAGAAAGTTTCCTAAGAAGGGATCTCTGCCACAGTTCCCTAGTACAGCACACCGAGCCTCCAGCAGGCACAATTCAAACTGCTAAAGGTGAGACACAAAAGCACCTTCTCAAGTGACAACCAGGCAGCAGCTACAATGGAAATTCACAGCTACAAACCCCCAGCACCACCATGGGCAAGGTAAAAGTTGGATCTGACTCTATCAGCAAAAAAAAACAACCAACCCAGGCACAGGAATGGCTGAGACATGAGAGAAGCTCTCAGAGTCTCACCACTGCCCTGACTTCTGATGTGAGCTGTCAGCAGCTCCTGTTCAGACTGCTGTGTGAACACAACATGATTCTGTGTCTTTGGAAGTGTTCTGGAAAGTCACTGTAATTACAGAATACAATAAGAACAACAATGGATCATTAATACAGAAAACTCTCATCTTGGGAGACGAGCAGAAAAATCCATTATCTCCCTTTAAGATTGATCTAGATTGCAGTGAGGATTAAGTGCTGCTCAGTGACCTTTTGCAATGTGATTTCTTTGGAAAATTGTCTTGAAGTTCACTACAAATTATTTCAATTTTAGCAGTTACATAAACTAATCAAGGGCAGGGTTTCAAAACAGACAAGCAGTTAAACGCCAGGTCAGTGAAGTGAAGGAATAAAGATGGTCTTTTCCCTGCATTTGTGAGGAATCCAGTCCAGCAGCCACCTCTGCAAATAACCTACTAATTACCACGGGCCTAAATGCAGCACAGCTCGAGATCCTTTGCAAGTCCCTTTACAAGTAGGACACTTCTCAGCTCAACAATGACAGCAAAAAAAACTCAACAGGAACAAGTTGCCATTTTAATTTGTTTTATAGTAGGAACATTTGCTGCCCTTCCCCACAACCCTTAAACTGGCCAGAGTTCAAATGTTATACTGGAAGGACTGGATTAATTAATTACAATCCCTCCTCCTGTGTGGCTTTTCCTTCCGAATGGCTACATCTGCCATACTCATCCTTTAGCAATTAACAGTGGCAGGGACATCCACTCACAGCAGGCTGACACCTTTATAATGAGTCAAAATGACACCTACACTCGCAGGAGAAACCCAGACCTTGTTAGAAATGCCCCTGTATTGCCTTCCCCAGTGCCCCAGCAGTGCTGTGACCACCCTTCACCTGCCAGCGCCTCCCTGACAGCCCAAAATTAAGTTCAAGGCTCCTCCCTTCTCTTCTACTCCCCTTCTGAGGCACCACAATTCCAGAAACACTGGTGACCAGACCGTGCCACCTCAAACAGCTCAGGAAGCAGCTGTGCAAGTGCCTCTGCTTCCAGTGCATTCCACCACAGGGCCATCCATTCACCGGGACAACAAAACCTGCCCGGCTCCCCCAGCAGCCACAGGACCTCGGACCCTTCCAGAAGGGAGGTCAGAGTCCAGCAGGGCTGCCAGACACACCCCCCAGCCCCCCGGAGCTCCAACCAGGCACTTACCCATCTCTACCTTTACTGACGATCTTCACTTCGAAGTAATAAATGCCACAGGCTGCGGGGATGGGGTGGGTGGCCCTGACCGAGGCAGCATCTTTGTGATTTTTACCGTGACCTGAGAAAGAACAGAAATGGAAGTACTGAGGGGGGTTTGGCCTCTCACAGGCCCTGATGGAAAGCCCGGCTACCTGAGCCCCGGCAGGGACCTGTTCCTACGCGGGGCCAGCCCTTTAAAGCACGTTTTTTGAGAGAAGCAGCACACACAGCCCTGGGCTGCCACCAGGGACAGTCCCCGCACTTCCAGCCCTGGAGTTTCCCCTTTGTTTTCACCGCGGAGTTCCCGAGGAAGACCCTCAGCGCCCCCCCCCGCACACACAACCTGAAGGCCAGAGCGCACAGAGAGGAGACAGAAGCGATTACACAAGAGGGGAATGACATCAGTGTTTACTACCCAGGCAGGGAAAGGAATACTCGGCTCTCCGCTGGGTGGGCAGGGAGAGCAGCTCCGACAGCGAGCGGGGAAAACACCCCCCCGTGCAGGCCTGCCAGGGGTATTCGGTGTGAGCCCCCCCGGGCAGGGACACCCCCCGGGTACAGCAACAGCCCCCAGGTACAGCGACACC
>VXBX01007083.1:299892-314746 GCA_013400415.1 Scytalopus superciliaris
GGCGCCGCGTGGGCAGCTATGACGGGGTCCTGCGGGGCGGGGGCGTTGCCATGGCGACGGGTAAACGGAGCGCGCGCGGCGGGAGCGGCGAATAAACCGGGATTAAGGGATAAACCGGGCCGGGAAACACACCGGGAGCGAACATCGGCGGGGCTGGGGCACCCCCGGCTGAGCCGGAGCCGCGCCCTGAGGCTCCTCCGGCTCGCACCTCAGCCACGGATTCCATCGGTGGGAGCGGCTCGCGGGAGGTGAAGAAAATTCGGAAAGTAGTTTGGGATAACGGAACTGCATTTTAAAGGGAATTTTAATCCAGGTGACATCCAGTTTTGCTCAGGACTCGGACAGGAAAGCAGCCCCGGTCTCTCGGTTTATCCGGACACGGTGCTCGGGCACGGCCCATATTCCCGATGGCTGCCCGAGGATTCCATAGGGGGGCTCAGCTCTGTCCACTGGGACAGTACAGTCAGCTATTTTTTTAATATATTAAGACTACAGTAAAAAAAAATACAGTCCTGCTGTGAAGCCACTGCAACAGGAAGAAAAACAAGGTCCTTGAGCTGACTTTTACTGTGGGCTCATTCTTGGGTGTATGACACACGTAATTCCATGTCTCCATTCTTTCCCCATGCCTCTGTAGCATTAAACAGGCTCTTGTCACCATTCCAAAGCCATGATTGTCAGAGCAACTGGAAAGACCTGCAGTCTCTTGCTCTGCCTAAAGAGAGCTCCCCAGAAAGGCACTGAAGGTGATGAGAATCATGCAAGAGAAAGTTCAGTCCCCGTTTCCATCCCCCCGAGACTGGTGTGTGTGACAGGCCTCGTCCTGTCCCAGCTGCTGAACTGTTTCACACAGTCAGAGTCCTTGGCACCTGAAATCCCTGGCTGTGTCTGACCTCATTTAGGTTCACTGCAAGCAGTACAATCCCCCAGCAGTTCTGCTTTGTCTCCCTGCACAGACCAGCTCCCTCTGTGCACCAACCACCTCTACAGGAGCACCAGTGGGAACACGAAGCAGCACCGTGGCTGCCACGGGGAGCTGAGCAAGAGAAACCACGCAGGTGTGTCAAACACAAGCACCTGCCTGGCATGAGGAGCATCAACACAGCTGAACATCTGTGAGGAACACTCTGAACACCCCCATGCAGGAGCCTCTGAGTTCACCGGGGTAAACAGCATTTGCACCATGCAGAATACATACATTTTATTTATCAGAGCTGTACAAGTATCCAAAGGTACAAAAACGATTATGGATAGACAAATTGCATGTAACAAGGGCTGGTGAGAGCCAGCAGGGTGGTGCAAAGGCCACAGTACAACCTGCCTCCCCTCAGGAGAACGCTGAGCAGTCAATGCCCGACTGGTTCTGTGTGGAAACCATCACGTGGAGCAGGGAGATGGAACTGCCCCCGGGAGCAGGTCCATCCTCCCACCTGCAGGGGCCGTCAATGCACCTTCACTTCAAGGGCATCACTTTATTTCCACTCATAGCAACTGGGATGAGGAGCTTCCTGTACTCCAGAGGGAGGTAACGCTCTATCAGCACGCGCAGAGGGATCTTGTCTGTCACCACCCTTTGTCTTCGTCCAAGAAGAAAAGAGCAGAGAAGAAACAGAGTTGTTAGTGACAAGTCTTTTCCCTCAGTATGAGTAAAGTTCTCTTGCAGTGGTGTTTTGGCATTTGGCAGCTGAAATGCCGTGGCTGCCTGTGAGAGGAGAGGCACAGGTCTGTTTGCAGGCGGTTTCTCGGGCACAGTCCCTCACATGGCACAGATGCCAGGCTTGCCCACACAGGGAAGCAGACCCCGAGGGCTCCTGCAGGCAGACAGCTTCCCACTGAGCTCCCCCCTGTTTATCACGGGGATATTCATCCATATTGATCTGTGCCAAAGTAGAGGCCCGTTGCTTTTTAAATTCACAAGCCACCTACCAGGAGGATAAATTTTACCATTTGA
Organism: Scytalopus superciliaris; assembly: GCA_013400415.1. NCBI lineage: Eukaryota > Metazoa > Chordata > Aves > Passeriformes > Rhinocryptidae > Scytalopus > Scytalopus superciliaris. Next base: position 301,844 of record VXBX01007083.1, read on the forward strand.
AAACACACAGAGAATGATGTAACCAAAAGAAATAGCTCCCTACCCAGCACATTTCTGTAGTCACAGTTCAGAGGTGGTTGGCATTTGCCAACTGTGTAGGCCAGGCAGTTTTGCAGTACACCATTGGGCTGACTGGCATGAAAAAAATCATCATCTCCCACTTTTGTAGAAAGAAAAAAGCGCAGCATTTATTCACACTTTGCTTGTGGAAGCGCAAAAATACTGTTCTTATGCATCAACCAGCAACAATTCCTGATCCCCTTAGAAGGCAGTAGAAAGGCATAAAGACATCCAGAAAAAGGTGAAGTAACAGGTGCACAGAATCCTCAGACTTGGCCAACCCCTCCTCTTGCTGACTGTTCCTCACATGACTACTGCACTCCCAACCCCTCCCCACCACCATCACTGAGTGTAAAACCCCAATTCCAGGGATGCCCTCCTGGGACAGGTGGCCAAGTGGCATCACACAGAGTAAATCACAAGAGACCACACTTACTGTGCAAATACTTACTGCTGGTGCCCACCCTGGCAACAACCAGGTGCTACCAGGCTATCAAAGTACCACCAAAACTACTGCAGGTTAGTAAGAACCATCCCTTTACCTTCTCATGAGCAGTTCCAGGTCAGCCATCTCCACTGTCTTCCTCCCTGCATGGCTGGTGTAAGCTTCCAGATCATTGCTCAGCTGCTTGAAGTACCTCTCAGAGCTGAAGGAGGAATGAGGAGGGAAATCAAATCAGGCTGTGGATTGTGTGAGCACCAGCTACCCACCCACTTCTGCAGGGCAAGCTGCACTGGAGCTGCTTGTGCAGGTCAGAGCCTGCCAGGGAAAACTGGGGAAGAAACTCTCCACTCCCAAAAACAAAGCTTGGCTTCTCAGCCCAAGCTCCCTGGAACTTCACAGCCAAGACAGCTGTCAAAGAGCTGCACATCTGACAACCAGAACCTCTCCCAAACTTCCCACACATGCAGGAACAGGGGTTGACACCAGTCGGAGAGAAATCAGCAGTGATGGTCAGACTGTTCATTCTTATGATGACACTGTTCAAACAATCCATAGATTTTACTCATGAAGAAATAATACAGTCTACAGATCCAAAAAGCTGAGAAACCTGGATTCCAATGGAACACTGCACAGCTGGGACACCTCTGTGGCCAGCACAATGACCACTGTCCAGAGCCATCCTGCTCATGGAGAATGATGATCACAAGACTGTGACTGGTACAGTTTGCTGTGACAAACCCCAGGTGCTCCTGCAAAGCCACATTGGTCACAGACACTCACACAGCAGCCCAAAGCACTTCGCACGTTTCAGCCACTCTTTTCATCAGACCACCCGTGACTCTTCCCAGCTGAAAAGGGAGGGCTGTCAGCAGCACTCCCAAATGAACTTGTTACTTCAGGTGAGAATACAAAGAAAAGAAAAAAGAACCCCAAACCAAAACACTAAAGAGTGGAAAGAGCAGTTTGTTGCTACTTACCATTTTTCAATGATTTTGAATGCATCTCTGGTCACTGGCATTTTTACAAAATGACTGAAAACCTCCTTTATCAAACCCCTCGCTACTTGAGGCTCACGTGGTTTCCTCTGGGATGTTTTTGATCTCTTTGGAACTGGTTTATGCTGCAGCAGCTGCAGGGGAGACCTGTGAGGGGAAATTGCAAATTCACCCATTAAGTGAACAAGGCAAAGAACCCCAGGCAGAGTTTGGTCAAACCTTATGCTGAACTGGAAGGGGTAAGAACCACCTCATGCTCTTCATTCTTTCTCCCTCCCAGTTCTTCAAAACCCTCATGCCCATGCAGGACAGTTTGCAAACATTTCATGTGGCATCATGACCTTGAGAGAAGCAATCCAGAGAGACTGTATGTCTGTGTAACAGACTGTCAACAAACTGGAGTTCTCTCCAATACATGACTGCAGTTCCCACTGCATCCCTGCAGGATTATTCCCTCAGCACAAGAAAACATCACAAGAACGTTTGTTGGAAACAGTGAAGGCATCAGATCTGCTCTGGAAGATTCACATGATTCACTCCTTACTCAGCTGCTGCAGCACTGAATGATCCAAAGCCTCCAGGACTGATCACTCCTCCCTGTGGCAGCTGCCAGAGCCCTGGGCAAAGCCAGGCCCTGCTCTCCCCCTCAGATACCCCCAGACACACCTGCCAGGCCACTCTGGGCATGGCTTAGACTTACCTGGGAGCAGCAGGTTTGGCAATATGTAGAGTTGACAGCAGTGGGTTGGGGGCTGCAGCCCGGACAAACTTGGGAGTCTTCATGGAAACCTCTGGGGGAAAAAAGTACTTGAGGAACTGAACTCTTTTACTCAGAGCTCCTGCAGCAACCAGTGGTGCTGCAGCAGACACAAGCCCAGCCAGCTTCCCACAGGGCTGGTGCTCTGGCTGGGGACTCCTGACACCCTGAGCCAGCACAGCTGCTGGTTGCTGCAATGCCACCCCCCACACCTCCTGCCACACAGGCTGGGGGCCCCCCCAGGCCCTCCTGCTGGCCCAGCTTCTGGGCAGGTGTAGGGACACACCCTTGGGGCCAGGCTGCAGGGTCTGATGGCTGTGTGGACTTGGCTGCCAAGAATCTGCAGCCTTTTTAACCACAGAGAAATCCAGTCTGCATGATCCCTCTCTGTCATCCTGCTAAACCACTGGCAGAGTTTCCTGAACACAGGGACAAGATGAGAAACAAAATCACGTTACAAGGGCCAGTCCAGGAGCAGGAACAGTCCCTGTTCACAGATTTTAGAACTCCCTCCAGCCAAGGCTCATGTTATCAGCATCTCACCTCTTCTATGCTGAGAACTACTCATAGCAGTTTCCTCCAAGTCTAGTCTGCACTGACTGACTTCACTCTTGAACTTCTTCACTTAACAAGTGAGAGCAGGAAAAAAACCAATGTTAACAGAACTGAAATACTGAGCAGCTTCCTGTCTAGGAGAGGAGCAGTCATGCAGGGCTTCTTGCCTGACCATTTCCCTTGCAAGCTGAGTGCAGACCAAAACTCCAGGCTGTCTGTAATGGTGTCACCTTCCAAAACATCCCTTGAGAGCTCAGACACCTGTCCTGTTATAGAAGCCAAGCCCAACTACTAGAGGCTTCAGGTACTATTGAGAGTTAAACTGCCCAGCTGAAAGGGTCAGCAGTCTCTTGGAGAAAGCAGGGCTGGGTGAACTACCATGGTTCCCTGCATTAGCTTCTCCTGAATAAACATCACTCTGGGCATTCTCCAAGAGAACTCAGTCTGATGTATTTGTTCTTCCAAAAGGCATCAGCAGCACTCTTGGGGCAGACTGAGGCAGTATCTGAAAAACTGCTTAGAAACTGAGACTTCCTCTCAGCTTTCTGAAAAAACAGCCTCCTTTTTTTTTTTTTTTTTAACTGGAAAGGAAACCTGTAACTACAGGTACAAAATTACAGGGTTCTAAATCGGGTTTCAAGTCTGAAGTTACATAAATGGCTGTGGAAACAACAGATCAATGGTTTAAGATCTTAAAAAAGTTGGCATGAAATTAGGAGTCAGGAAGGAAGAACAGAACGGGGGATATCCCTGTGTCACTGTACAAACCCACTTTGCACTCAGTTTCATCTGTTCTGTGCACTTCCATTACCTTCACCCCAAAAAGTACAGGATGATTCTGGTCCCTGAAGGACCTGATGAGCCACATCTGGCACTAGAAAAGCAGCCAACAGCTTCCCCTGGACTCTCTGATAACATTATTAGCCTCTGTTCTTCCTTAGTCTAGGGAGAGGTAACAGGGAAAAATTTCTCCAACTGCCTCTGCTACTGCTGCAAGTTTCTTACCTTGGCTTGCAGGGTGCTCAGTTTCATCTTCAGCAGGCTCTCCCTCTGAATCATCCAACTCCAGCATGATAGCCTGATCCTCTAGTACATCTTGTTCATCAGCTTCCTCTACTGGATTCTTTTCAGATGAGGAAAGAGCATCAGGATGCCTGTCCAGACTTCTAGCTCCAACACCTCTGGAAATCTCATGTTCTAGGTCTCAAAAACAGGGGAAATACAGCACTGAAACAAGCACAAAATATCAGAGCACTCAACAAGAATGAAGCCAGACTTTCCATTCCTGACAGCACTGCCAGCTGTTACATTCCCATCTGCAATTGCATTCCCTCACTCCCATTAGGGTAGGTACACAAAGTCAGATAAGCTAAAGCACTGATGAACCCTTGACTTTTCCCTCTGCTACATCTCAGTGTGGAGAGATCACACACAAAGAGCCCTTGGTAATGTAAAACCCATGAGATTTGATCAAAATTCTTCTCTGAGCTCGTTTTAAATTGATGTTCTTTAATAAGCACCTTTATCTCCAAAGGTCCTACCTACACCTTCATTGCAGTATGTTAACTACAGAAAACCCAGCAATGTAGGAAAAGTAACTTGGGAGATCCCAATTTGTCAACACACTCAGGTGGTCTTCAAATTTTTATCACTCTTTGCCCGATTCTGCAACTTTACTAGTGAAATCTTAAAGATGCTTTCTGCAATTACATATTCCTAAACACTACTGCCAGTGCAATTTTAGTTGCCCTTTGAGAAAAATGCAGCCTTCCACCTCAAAATGACTAAGTTTTTTGATGCTTTGCCCAGTATTTAGCCCAGATTCCAGAATGCAAAGTCAAGTCTCTCTCTCTCAGCAGTGATGCCTGTCATGAGAGGTCTTTGGCATTAGGGATAACCATGAGCACTACAGGCTGTCCTCACCAGCCCTGGGAGAGCCGTGGGGTCCAACGTTGCCTTCTGCCAGTGCCTCTCCTGCTGAAGGAGCCACTTCTGTTTTGCCTCTGGTGTCCTGTGCTCCAGTTGTCTGCAATTCTGCTTTTTCAGCCAGTTTCTGCTCCAACTGTTCAGAATACCCAGCACTTTCACCACGTTCTGCAGCTAAAATAGGAAATTCTATCATGCATCTTACCTACACAAAAAATCCCCAATCAGCCACCAGCACACAGTTCAGTAACCACTGAAATTTATTTGGGATATGTAAACTCAGCCATAAGCTGTACATAAAGGAAAGCTTCCTTTACAGCTGAGAAATGCCCAACCTTTCCTGTGTTTGCTTTAGTGACCTAATTAGGGAGCACACCAGATCCAAATGAAGAAATTTTACTTACAGTAAGCAGAGCTCCTCCAATTTGCCATCTCTACAGCCACTCTCACTTTTGGTGATTGTGTGAGAGACCAATTCCTTTTCCTTTAAGTCTACCAATACCTGGAGTTTGTGCTCAGATTCTCCTCCTCATTTCCTCAGTTTTTCTGAATAAACAGCTTTGTAAGAGATATATTTCATTAAAAAGAGAAGAATGCCTAGCAGTGGTTGTAACCATCCCAGACAAGCCTCTGGCAGGCAGGATGAGGGGAAAGACATGGACATGTGACTTGCATGTTTTTAAAAACTTTAAGTACCAAAAAGTACTTAAGTATCCCTTTTTCCTACACACTAAATCTATAGTCCACATTTCTGTTAAGTAGCTCAATTCCAGCAGAAACTCACACAGAAATTACTTAGAGAAATCCGGGCACTCTCATAGTATTGTCACTCTCTGAAGGGTTTGGTAACCTTGGCTGAGTCTAGAACCAGAAGCTGTAAAAGTGGATTTTTACCATCCTCTCCACTGACTGGGAGTTTTCACACTCAGAAGTAAAAGCATGTCAAGGGCTTGGGAGCCCCAAGCCCAAGTGAAGACAAGGAAATCTGGGCAAAGGTGGTGCAAAAATCAGTTATACCAATCTCACTAACCAGAATATTGGGCTGGCCACACCAATGCAGGGTCTGAATTGAAGTGAAATATTAACTAGCTCTGTGATAAGAGAAAAGCTCAACGTGACACTAAACTTCCTAAGGCAGACAGGCAGCAGTGATTCTCCCACACTGCTGGGCTAACAGTGGAGTACCACATGCTATTGATAGATTCAAGCATAATTCTTACTGATTTCTGCGCTTTTTGCTAGTAGCAATACCTCCTATGAAAATGAAATTCAAGAGAACACAGGAACCTGTGTCCACACCCACCCAAAGCTTTATGCACTGCCTGGATAAGGCCTGCCACCCCCAGCACCTGGGCAGTGTTTTTAATGTCTTATTGTACGGCAAAGAGAAAACCAAAACCGTGCTTGTGAAAGCAGGAAACTTTCATGACCTTCTGTCTTGCAGGAACAGGAGGTATTAAGGCCCAACCTACAAGTGACAACCTTTATGACTTAAGGGAGGGCAGCCTTCAAGCCCTCAGCTAAGGGCAGAAAGATGGTGATTAGCAGGGGAGAAAGATAATGGCCAACATGGCTAAAGTAAATACAGCAAAGCACTAAAATGTATGTAAACTAAGAGTATTAGCCAGATGTATTCCTTGCCAAGAGGGAAGGAGGGAGCTCTACATCTTTCTGTGGGAAGGGGAGCAGTACTACAGACCTGCCAAAGCATATGAACCTTTACTCCACTTGTCACAGTGAACAAAACAAATATTGGCAAGAAAGCACATGTGCAAGTCACAGCCCACTTTTAGAAAGCTGGTCTAAAAATGCTCAGTGTCTCTGATATGACTTGAATTATCCCCAGCACCTACTCCACAATAAAGTCTTATTTTACTCTGCAAGTCACCTAAAAAACTCTGAATCAGATTATACTCCGTTCCCTTGCAACACTGAAAGCACTTCTTACCCTCTCTGAAAAGCTTTTCCTGTTCCACTCCATTCACTGCATTAATCATCTCTTCTTCTGTATCACTTATTTCTAGGTCTTCAATTATATGGGACACAGTTTCTCTCAAAGACATGCTGGAAGGATTTAGAGTGACTAGGGATCCCAAATATTTACTTGAACTTCCGGATGACAGAGAGGAGCTCCATCTACAAACAGCTAGAACAGAGCATTAATGTGTCCCCAGTTGCTTTTTAAACTTCTGGTTTTCCTGATAAGTGGGAAAAAAAAAAAACAAGCAGGGAGAGAAAGATATACAAGAAAACACCTCCTTTACTTGAAGCAGTTTAGAGTTCACATTGTATCTCAGGAACCAGTTGGAAAAAACCTTCCAGCTATTTTCCAGTTCACACTGAGGACCAAGACTGAGAGCAGCATCGTTTGGTAAAACAGAACTAGGACACCATTAGCATCTGACATAATAACTTACTAACTCCAGCATCTTTAAGATATCCTCCCTCCCCCTCACCTTCCTCTCATTTGATCCAGTCCCCTATTCCACTTTTCTCCATATTATCTGTCCTTTTGTCCTAAAAAGGCCTGCCATTGGACTCCTCAGAGCAACCAGCTCTTTTTCTGTTGATCCCTTCCCTTGTTCTTTCAAACCAGCTTTTGCCTGGTCCAAGCAGTATGAGGAAAACATGTTCCCATTTACACAGCCAGGACAAGGTATTTCCAGGGAAAGGAATGCCGAGAGGTACCAGACACCAGGGAAGCAACAGGACTTGCAAAGCACTGGTACAGAGTGAGCAAGGAGGTGACTCCTCTGTCCAAGGAATTTTTAAGGCCCAGAAGAAGAAAAGAAAACAATGAAGAAGTTAGTTAAGTGACCATACCAGAGTAAAGGTTTAGACTAGTAATTTTCCAAGATTTCTTCCACATCTGTCCACATGTCCTACATACTATCTAAATTACTTTTTGTGACCAATTTACAGCGTCCACTTTTGGGTTCCCCAGTATGCGAGATGGACAGAGTGGAGAGTCCAGCAAAGGGCCCTCAGCACAGTTAAGGGACTGGAATATCTCTCCTAAAAGGAAAGGCTGAGAGATCTGGGATTGTTCAGCCTAGAGAAGGATTAGGACAGATCTCACCAATATACACGAGTGTCTGAAGTCAGGTGTACGGCAGACAGAGCCAGGCTCTTTTCAGTGGTGCCCACTGCCAGAAGAGGCAACTGGCACAGACTGGAAAACAGGAGGCTTCATCTGAACATAAGGAAACATTTTTTCACTGTGACAGTGACTGAGTACTGGAACAGGTTGCCCAAAGGTCACAGTTTCCACCCCTTGAGACTTGTAAAAGCCGTCTGGAGATGGTCCTGGGCAACCTGCTCTCTGTAGCCTTGCCTGAGCAGCAGGGTGGGAGAAGATAAACTCGACATCCTTTCCTGCCTCAACCACTCTGTGACTTCCGATAACAGCTGTTAAGCCCAAGTCCTAATCAATAGTACTCACTGCCAACCACCTCCTCTTCATACACAGAAACCTGTTCCATTGGGTTACTCTGCTGGGAATGATCCTGCTGCTCCTCCATCTGGTTTGCAGGTGTTTCTGGAGATACACGAGTCTCTCTGTCACCGTGCTCACAGTCAGGGCTTGAGGTGTCAGAACGGCTTTGGGTCCTTCCCTCGGCTGTGCCCACACTGGGTACCAGGCCCTCTGCTACATCAGGAATCTTGCTCCCCTGTGCTGAAGACTTTGAGTCCAACAGCTGGAGTTCAGGAGCAGGAAGTTTATTCTGGCTCTGTTCATCGGGCTGAGGCTGCACAAAGAGCTCTGTGCTGTTCAGCACAATTTCTGCGTCGCTTGTCATTATGGCTGTTCGAATCCCAGACGCAGATTGTGAGTCCACGACATAGTTCTGTGCTGTTTAGGTAAAGTTTTAAAACAAGTTTTATGGGAAAAACTGTTCAGGGTCATAGGGACACACTTTATTACCAGAACTTGCATAATTCAAAATGTAAGTCATTCAACCAAATCTTACTCATCCTCAACAGATCAAACACTGAAACTGTATGACCCCAGCTCAGTGCCCCCAACTTTCCCTACCAAACCTGTAGAAACCCCAGTACCCACAGATGAAGATGATGCCAAACAATTCCTGTGATTTAAACTGGGCAAAGCACGTATTTAAGTGCATAGAATCAGGAACTACAGAGGCAGAGCCTCATTCTAATCTTGGTTCCCAAACAACTCTTATTTTTCTGTGAATGTGAACTGTAAAACACAGGCCACACTTGAGTATCTCCTTCTGAAAGCCACCTTATGTAAGGTCCTGCCTCCCAAAAGAGAAGTAACAACACAAAAGAAACCTTGGCTCTTCAGCATGTTCTGTTCTACTCCGCCCTCAAAAGCTGCCATATCAACAGCTTTGTGGTTTCTTGGTCTCCGGAGCAAACCCCTCTTTTCAACAGTGTCTGGGGCCATCAAGGAACCAACAGACAGACGGAGGGATCTGTAAAAAGAGGAGTGAGGAAATAAGTTGTCAAAATCACACACTCCCCTTTTACCCTCAGGCTACAGACTTGATGGCACTAACAGTGAGACAAGGAGTTTTCCCAAAAAACTTGAAGATTAAATGTCATTCTAAACAAATAGTCTTTAAACAAATAACAAAAAAAAGGAAAGCAAATGTCTGAGAGTAAAGATGTACTCTAGATGACAATGGGGTGGTAAGAGGACTCAGCTTGCTCACAGCAAAGTACAGCTACCAACACACTGTGACTATTTTGAGATGAGAGCTAAGACAGCAACACATAAAGTTTCTCACTGTACACATTTTGCACCCTGGAGAGTGACCATGCTCAGTTACCTCCTGTCCCTCTCTCTAAGCAGCCCAATCAAAAAGAGGGTTCAGAGGATCCCACAAGGACAGGAAGTACAGAATGTAGCCCAAATAAGCACCTTGTGTGGCACCACAGGCAAGGGCTGCAGTGAGAAAGGTGAAATAACCTGCAGACTTTGGCCAGGGTCATTAGCAAAGAACACAGGCAACACAGGAAAATAAGTTCTTTGACTTCCTAAAAAAGCTTTAAAAGTCCAGAAAATACTGCACAGATGCAACTGATGTGATGAGACAATTAACAGGCAGGGATAATATTCTAAGGGATACTGTGTACTGATTTATTGCTGAAAACAAGAGCTACTAACACAAGACCAAGCTGGGCATACAGTGCAGAGCCACAGCTTGCACTCTATCAAAAGGTGTGTGGTGCAGCACCTTCAAATTCCATGAGCAGAGGGGGGTGATTGTGTTATTGCTAACACAGGTCTTTCTCATGAGCCCAGGTACCTGTACTGTTCTGCACAGCTACAGATGCAGCTGTACTGAGGACAGCCAGAAGTCAAGACATTTTAGGTTAAACTCACCGAACCAAAATTGTGTTGTCCAGCGTTGTCTGAGCTAGAAAAAGTTTGGTGACACATTAGCTCAGAAATTACTCTCTGCACACCAGGCTACAGGAACACCCCAAAGGACCTTCCTCTTTCCAGAGCCAGTCATACTACAATCCTCACCAGTTACTCTGGTGCAAACACAACTAGATGACAGATTCACTTTGTTATTTCTTGTCTACATTTCAGAACTGCATATTAGAAAGCTAATAAGCAGTTTCTGAAAGGGTAAGAAACAGTTCTTTAAAAAGAAATTTAACATGGCACATACCCTCAGATTCAGTAATTTTAATTTTACCTCATTAGTAGCAACCACCCTCCAGCAACCAACCCAAACACAAAGGCATCTGGAGCTTTCAAAATACTGATAAATACTCCACAGATTGTTGATGAAACTGGAACTCAAACCTGTTCTAGTCACAAAGTCCCAAAAATTCAGATGCAGATCTGGAATGCAGTGACATAATCTTGTTATAGACATGACAGAAAATACTAGAACATGCCCACTCTGTTCTTATAGAGCTGTTGCAGCTTATCAGAACAGTTCAGACCAGGTATCGGCTGAAGAAAGAGGGTGATTTTTTCTTTGCCCACAGGTGAATCAGGGGGGGATTCAGCTGCAGATTAAAATGTCCAAACACAGCACCCCATTCCAATTACAGTCAAGCATAATTGATCAAATGTGTCTGCTTTAGTGGGAGCTCAGTCACACTCCAGTGACCAGATCCCCCCTCACTCTGGGAGGCCTTCAGTCAGCTACCTCATGTACACACAGGCAGAGTGTGTCTAATTCAGAGCTGAGGTACTGCTGTCCATAATCTGGAGCTGAATTCCACCCCTGGATTCTACTCCACTTGCTACTCCAATAGGATACGTAAACCAAGCAGAAGTCTTCTATCTGCCTTTGTCAAACTGCAACTAAACTGAAAATTGTGTTTGCCAAATTTGTAAATTTATGTTTAAAAAGAAGAGTCAGTCTGATATAAAACATTATCTTTTACAAATCTGTGAGAACTCTTTTTCTCAAACAAGAACTTTGTAAGTTATTTATATAATTGAAATGACAAGTATGCAGCTGCTCATATTTTCAAGCATTTGGAATTCAGAGGAAGACAGGGATTGCCTCCTTTGGAGACACTTCAGAACTCAACAGCACCAAGTTGTAAAAGTAGCCAAGAAGTTTATGCCCAGTCAGGGCACAGCCTGGACCTTGGCTCAAAAAGGTTTATTTTAAATAGAACGATAGGAGTTTTCCTTCTGCAGTATCCCCTTTGCAGGAGATATTGCAGCCTGGATTCCACACCTGCAACAGCCCAGCTGAGCAGCTCCCAACAACTGAACTGGAGCAGGTGGAAATCAGGTGACAGCAAACACAGCACCAGCCAAGGCAATTTCTGACTGCAGCCTTACCTTCCTTCTGGGGAAGCCGTCTGTCTGCTGCTCTCTCAAATTCAGAAATGCTGAGTTTCTTTCTCTTCTTAGCCATGTGGAACACAGTGACAGATGTGTCCTCAGCAGCAAGGTTTGGCAGCTCCACTCCCCCCCTACCAATACAAACCAAGCTGGACAGGCATTTCAGAAAACCCCACCTGACAGGTTGTCATTCTTAGCACTGAAACAGGAGCAGAGAAGTCCTGCTCCCCCATCCCACCACAGCCATACCTCACATGCAATAAAAGCAAAAATTATAGAACAAAAAGGTTACTTACATGCTGGAAACCCTCCTAGATGGGAGTTCTGGTTGAGCTTCTTTCGTGTTTTCATGGTTAGATACCTGAAGTGCCAGAGGTGAAACCTGGGGTTCTGCCAACAAACCAAAACATTTCCTTTCCACAATTCAATCCAGCATGAACACCAAAGCACAGCAGAGTATCACACAGGCACTACAAGCTGTGAATTACGTTTGTCAGTGGGTTAAAATAAAGACCTGGTGAAAACTGTTTGGGTGCTGCTCCTGGGAAGGCTGGCAGTGACAAAGCCAGCACATCCTCTGTCACTCACACCTGATCCCACAGCCAAAAGCAGCCCCAGGATTACGTGCTCAGTCACCAGGATGAGAAAATGGAGTGAACAGGACTTTGAAGAGGATTTTTCAAGACTTTGATTTCACCACTGCAAGGCCTGGCCTTTCAGACAGTTCTATCTCACGTTAAGCTGCTGCTGCTGCAGTGATTTCTCTCCTACATAAACCAGTCATACAACAGTCTAATTTCTCTTCTGCATAACAGGGAAAGACAATGGGCTACCAAGGAGGAACCCCTGATCCCAAATCCACAAAAACACTGTCTTTCTGTTCTCAGTCCCCCTGAAAAGAAGATACTTACGGGTCTGGATGACTCTCTTGAGCACAGCCCGTGGCGTGTCATTCTCAGGATCAGGCAGCATAGTCAGTCTCCGCTTGGCCAAGCTGCTCCTGCGAGAATTACTGCCGCTGCCTGCACTTGACCCGGGCTGGGCAGAAACCAGGGACAAGCAAGTCAAAACCGGCGTTTTCATCATTAAACATCTCAGCTTCAAAAGCATCCGCCTTCTAATGAGCCCGCAGGGCGGGTATCCCGTTAGCCGGGTATCCCACGCCAACAGGAAGCATTTTCCCCAATTCCCACAGAGAGACCGCGCGAGTTTTCTGTTTGACAGCGCCGGCACTTCAGGCGCGGCCGGGAGGCAGCTCGGCTCGGGGTGTCACCGGGTGGGCTGCGACACACGGCCCTCCTGGGGACGGAATCCTGAGGGGCCTCAGGGGTAGGGCCGGAATCCTGAGGGGCCTCGGGGGGGGCCGGAATCC
>VXBX01007084.1:0-56739 GCA_013400415.1 Scytalopus superciliaris
GCAGAGCGGGGCAATCCCCTTCCCCTCCCTCAACCAGTTGGTGGTGCTTTGTCTGATGCCCCCCAGGACATGGCTGGCCCTCCTGGCTGCCAGGGCACTGCTGATCCATATGCAACTTGCCATCAACCAGAAACCTCAGGTCCCTTTCCATGGCACTGCTCTTCAGCCTCTCATTTCCCAATCTGTACATACATCCAGGGTTGCCCCATCCCGGGTGCAGAATCCAGCACTTGTTTTTGTTAATCTTCATACAGATGGTGATTGCCCAGCCCTCTAATCTAGGTCTCTCTGCAAGGCCTCTCTGCCCTGCTTGCCGATCTCATGACATGTTTATCCAGCTGTATGTTGGACATTTTATTCAGAAGGATACTGTGAGAGACAGTATCAAAAGCTTTACTAAAATCCAAAAAGATTACATCAATTGGCTTCCCTTGATCAACTAGGTGAGTTACCTTGTCATAAAAGGAAGTTCAGTTTGATAAGCAGGACTTTCCCCCCATGAAGCAATGTGACCAGTGACTGCATTGCTGTTCATGTGTTTTTCAATACCTCTTGGGAAAACCTTCTTCGTAATTTCACCAATCACTGAAGGAAGATCAACAGGCCTGTAGTTTCCAGGGTCACCCTTCTTGAAAACTGAGGCAACATTACACAGCTTCCAGTCAACTGGGACCAGATTCCCAAGACTCATACAAAACTGGATTATTAACAAGAAAACTGACAGGCTGAGCAAAACAGGTCAAGCAGCAGGAGTCCAGGTGGAACCCCAAGGACGATAAGACTTAATCCTGTCTCAAGAGGCTGATCATGTCTCTGGACATGCCTAAAAGACTATTAACATTTGACAAGATTGTAACTTCTCTGTCTCCACTGGCAAGACAAGAAGTGTCCCCTTCCCTTGTATTGAAACCTGTTTGGCAGGATTATTCTAGATACCTGCTCTCGACATAATTAACATAAAGTAATCCCTTAGTTAGCATGATCCATCCCACATTTAGCATAATCTGGCCTCTTAATTATAATGGTCTGCCTACTAACCCTATATACAGCAAAGCGTGCTTTCAATCAATGTTTTTTTGTTTTTACCCTGGAACGGAGAACATGTGATTTTTGACCACTACACAAGACCATTCAAAAACCATTGAAAGGCCTTGCAATGACATCAGCCAGCTCCTTGAAGATTCTTGGGTGAATCCCACCAGGCCCCTAGACTTACAGGGATGCAGCTGGAGCAACAGATAAGTTCAGGGTTAACTGGGAGTTTATGATTCTCATATCAGTGGTCCTCCAGCTCAGTGCACTGTGACTGTTTCAGTCCATCGCTGGTGTTGAAGACAGAGGCAAAGAAAGCATTAAAGACCTCTGCCTTGTCTATGTCCCTGCTTGTGAAGTGACCAGCCTCATCCTGTAGTGGACCAATGTCATTTCGTACTGCCTATTGCTAATAATATATTAAACCCCCCTCTTTTTATTTTACCACACAGTACTGGCTGTCTTCAAATCCAACTTAGCTTTGGTCAAATTAATTTTCTTCCTACAGTGGCAAGTAGCATCTCTGCATTTCTTCCATGTCACCTCATTTCCAGTGGCCATACACCTTTTTTTTTGGCCTCATCTCCAAAAGATGTCTGCTCAACCAAACTGGCTTTCTGCCTTGTCCTCTTGACTTGCCCATCTGGGAATTGCCTGCTGCTGTGCCTTTAGAAAGTGGTGCTTAAAAAGCTACCAGATCTGGTCAACCCCAGGACCTTCAAAAGAATTTTCGTGTGAGACCTTACTCACTAATTCCCTGAGCAGCCTAAAGTTTACTCTCCTCATTTCCAGGGTCAAAATGTTGCTGTGTCTTTTCCTTCTGTCAACAGAGATTCTAAACTTGATCACTTTGTGTTCGCTGTGTCCAACATGGCCACCAATCTCCACTTGGCTAATGCAGCTCTTTCTGTTAACATAAAACAAATCAAGGAGAGCACATTTCCAAGCTGGTTCCCTTACTACCTATACCATGAAATTATCATCCATGTGTTTTAGAAATCTTTTTGACCTGTTTGTGCCAGCTGTGTGGTGTTCCCAGTTAACATTCAGCAAGTTGAATCCTCCCATAAGGAGGACATTTGTTTTGAAAGTGTCCCTTAGTTCCTTAAAAGGTAATTCATCAGTGTCATCATACTAGCTTGGCCTTTAGTAGACTCCCACAATGACATCCACATTATTTGTTTGTCCCTTAATCCTTATTCAGAAGCTCTCAACTATGCCATTGCCAGCTGTACCCTCCAATGATTCCAGCCTTTCCATACATTCCAGCCTCTCCATTACATACACCACCTCCCCCTGCCTCACCTCCCCTGCCTATTCCTCTGGAACAACCATTCAGGAAGACATTCCAATCATAGTACTCATCCTATCAGGTTTTGCTTATGCCAATGATGTCCTATCTCTGGAACTGGGCCAGAGCCTTGAGGTCCTCTTATCCTATTTCATAGTTTCAGAATAATGGAGTTCCAGTGTTCATCTCTGTTGTAGGTTATCACCAGTAGGCATTTAAAACCCACACAGCCACTCATTCCTTCCCCGCAGTGGGATGTAGGATAGAATTGAAAAAGCAGAAATGAGAAAACCCATGGGTTGAGATATAGACAGTTTATTAATTAAAAGAAAACCAAACTGAAACAGAAAAACATCAACAAAAAATGCAGTAAGACAAAGCAAAGAAAAACAAGTGATGTAATAGTAATTGTTCACCAGTCAAATCAATGCTCAGGCAGTCCTCAAGGAATGGCAATACTTTGCCAATTCTGCCTTCCAGTTTTATTGAAAAGCATGACACAATATTGACCTTTGGGTCAGTTTTGGCCAGCTGTCTCAGTTGTGTTTCCTCCTAGCCCAACCTATTCACTTGGGGCAGAGTGAGAAACAGAAAAATTTGATGTGTAAGAACTGCTCAGAAATAGCTAAAACTTTGGTGTGTTATCAATACTGTTCCGATCAAAAATGTAAAATATAGCATCATATAGGCTGCTCTGAAGAAATTAATTCCTTTCCTGCCAAAGCCAGTGTGGTTTCACATGGGAGCCATGTGTGCCTCAGTGAGATATTGACTTAATTCTTAGCAAATCAGGACCTATAAAAAAATCCATAGTTCACTTCAAAATTAAGTCTAGACACTCCAACCTCTCTTTCCTGATGTTTACCGTAGCAGCTACCCATCTGGATAAAACTGCATGTATCATTAAATCTTGTTTTGGTCTTCTATAGAGATGAGGAGAATGTTCTTTGTGAAGACCAAGCTGATCCCTTCAGTCTTTAAGTTCTATCAGAATTTCCACTGGAAGGCATTTTACTTTTCTTTCAAAGTTCAGCATCTGTCTAAACATGTGTGCTTTCAAAAACAAGTGAAGTCTCTATTACTCTTCTTTTCTATGGCAATTAGTGAACATAGAGGGAATATGCAAAGAGGGAAAATAAATTAAATAAATATTTGTGTAATCCTGACAGTGCATTGTAAGTCAACAAAATCACGCTGTTGGGGTTGTGTCAAAGAGAGTCCCAAACTACTTTTTTGATGCACTTAACAGCTGCTTTTAAAAAATATCTTGTCCCTCTAGTAAATATTGTTTTCATATTCCCTAACCTATTGTGGTTTTTTGGCCAAATTGAACTTTAACACATTTGTTTATGTGGTTCTCCTAATAAGAAAGAAGTACTGTGTGTTCAGATTGCTTTCAATTATTTGCAATTGTTGCAAAGTCCCTGTTCATTTGAGAAAGGAAAATAAAATAAAGTTTACAAACAAAAGCCATAGTGTTAACTGTTGCCATGTATGCTATATGGCATACCTTTTCAATAACCTCTGCATGAATCAATCTACATAGCTGCATGCTAATTCACTTTTAGTTTTATATAATTTAAATGTTTGATTTCATGTCTCTTTTCAGTGAACATTTTTTCTATATATTAGTTAGGTCAGTATTTGTCACCTTGCTAGCTTTTCTCCTAAAAATTTCTTCACACCACTTGGGTCCTTTCACTAGTCACCACAGAGAAGGGAACAGTACCTTCCCCTTCGCTTCCCCTCACAAGGAAGTTGTAAACTGGTATGAGGTCTCCCCTCAGTCTCCTCTTGTCCAGCTGAATAAGCCAACCTCAGCCATTGGCTTCCCCTCTAGGCCCTTCACCATCTTCTTAGCCTTGATCCTGATCTGTTGTAGGAGTTCAGAGAATAAATAATGGACTGAATTGTGGGTCTAAAAGCCAATATTCTTAATAAACCTGTGATAGATTTGTTCCAGCTAACATCCCACCCACACGGGGATTGGCTCATATCTCTCTGTTCAAGTAGGACAGGGGAAAAAAATGGGAAAGAACGCGATTAAGAAAACTTACAGATCTAAATAAAGACAAGGATATGACTTGTCAAGCACTATTTGGGCAAAATAGACTTGACTGTGGAAATTTAGCTTCATTTATCTGGAATTAGCATATATATTTAATTACTGATTTAGGCATTTGTGAACTGACACCCTGCACCCTGACCAACATGGGGAGTATAGCCAGATCGCTGTCCAAGTGTAATGTGTGAGGCTCTCAAATCACACTACCACTGGTGAGCCAAGGAGTGAGTGGCATCGGTCTTACTTGCATTCAAGAGTAATTTGCACAATTGACTGTTGCTGTTAGACACCCTGGACACCAAGTGTTCCTGATGGTGTGCTGAAGCCACAACATCACTTGTGGTCCTGTGTTTCTGTGTTTGTTATCAGCAATTGGGTGAGTTTTCATATGGACATATTGCTGCTCATCTTTCTTATTGCCTCATTAAACCTCTGTCAGTAAGTTGCTGTCAGGCTACATTACTGTTCAAACCACAGAAATAGATATGATAAACAAAATACCTCTCCTGGCTCAATGAATTTCTCTCTAAATTCCTCTCCTTCTTCCATCCCACCCCATCCCACCCAACAACCTTTTTTGTTTTTTTTTTTTTTTTTTTTTTTTTTTTTTTTCCCCCCCACTTCAGTATTTATTTCAATTCAGACACTTCTTGTTCTGCCTTGTTATCACCACCGGTTACACTCAGTTCCTTCAGTAAGACAACAAATAATGCAGGAGGTCAGAGTCAGTAAGTACATTGTGGTTTCTCTCTGCTGCTCCTTGTTTCTCCCCCCTGTCGTATGATACATTAGAGGTCCTCCAGGGGCATGATACCTTCAGATGGGTAGTTACTCTTCCATGGACTGCCCTCTCTGACTTTGTTATTCCCTGATTTCCTCTCCTGTTTCCTCACTTGTTCCCTCCTTCTCACTTTTTCTCAATTTTTTTGCCCTTTCTTAAATATGTTTTACACAAAGACACAACCTTCTTTACTGATGTGCTCAGCTGTGTTCTGTGATGGGTCCGGTTGAGCCAGCTGGCACTGGTTGTGTCTAGCACAGGGCAGACCTTTGTCTCTTCTCACAGAGGTCAACCCTGTAGTCCACTGCTATCCAAACTTGCCATTTACACCCAACATGACCTTTCAGCTTACAGGAGTAGATTACAATGACACTAATTAAAAACAGAATGAAAAATTGAACTGGACTACTACAGAGCCTGACCTCAGTGGGAGGCCAGAAACAGCAGATCAAATTATGAAAGAAGCAATAATTAAATAAATTGGGGTGAATGGGGTGGATAAATCAAAGCAAGGGATTAGGAAAGACAGATTGTGTCAGACTGATATAATGTTTAACAAAATGACTGTTTTTATAGACAAGAGATTTGTGGCAGATCTAATCTATCTTGATTTCTTTACAACATTTGATACAGTCCCCATGGGAAATTTTCACTGAAGGTGGTAGTTAGGACATGAATTGAAAGCTGAATAAAGAATTATTGTGTGATAGGAAGAGTACTAGTGGAGTACTCAATACATTAATTTTGTGCGTAATCTTTAGTACCTTGCTTAATGACAGTAATGTAGTTTATGCTAATGGATTTTTATGACAACAGAAATTCTTGAAACATATAAAGCAGTAGGAGCACCTGAATGTCTCCTGGAAAGAATAAGACAACCTTGGGAAAAAAAAAAAAAAAACAACAAAAATGATAACATGACGTGCAATCCCCTTGGGGAATTAAAACCTCCTCTCTGCTAATAGGTAAAGATCTACCAGTTGGAAGACAAAGTGGATAAAGGATTTTCTTACATTTATTGATGACAGGGTGACTGTAAGTTCCCACCATGACATGAAAAAGCATTATCTTGAGGGGTATCAGGCAAAATCTTGTGGATAAAATCAATATAAAATAATCTCAGGAAATCTAAAAACTTACAGGAAAAAGATGATACTTAAAGGGACAAACAAAGATATAGACATGGAACAGAAGATGTGAAGCGTAATGGTGTGTGAAATAAATTAAGAAATGAAAGAGTAAAATACCATCTCATTTATTTAATCTCTTTTTCTTTTAGTGAAAGAGCTATAAAACAAATATAAATGAGTCCCTGAAAGCTCTCCTGTTTCTAAATTAATAAATCAAATTATTTTAACACACTTACCTTGTACAAAATTAAATCAAATTACAAACATTGAGTTTGTAATCAGTATCTCATGTGAGAATCAACCTATTCATGATACATTATTTGAAGAGCTATTATATAGCAGATGATAGACAATGAAACAAGAATTTTATTGGAAATAATCTAATTAGTCAATAAGAATGCTCTACAATCAGTTAATCACACTGTAACTAAATACTTTTGTAGTGCTCAGAAAGGTAACTGTTCAATTTTTCATTTTCTTTATAATTGGTGGAAAAAACACATATATTTCTTGCTTTCTCTAGGGTTATCATAAATTGATTTTTAACAAGCAGTTTGACTTACAGTATAATTCCTGAAAGTTTTTATATAGACATAATAATTACATCTTTTTGTAATGGAGCCTTTTTCTTTTCTTCTTCTTTTCACATCTGTATCCTTAAAACTCTTAGAAAATTCAGGCACCTTCTCTAAGAGAAATGAGAATTTGTATAGCAGGCTTTATTTCATTGTTTTAAATCAACCAAATAAAATACTTGAAAAAGATTTTTACAGTAGTGTATTTGCCACATAAACCACAGCACACTTATCAGACAAATATAGAAATCATTACTACAAAAACACTTGTTCTTGAATATAAAGCTTGTTTTTTAAACTGCTATCCTAAAAGGAAAAAGAATTAAATTAAACCTTAATTTTTTGTCTAGCTTTTCATTGTCACTTTGAAGTTAAGCCATGACAGGAAGTTTCATAAGTAAATATGTTTGGCCTGGTTTTACAGCTTCATGTATAATATTTTAACTGTGAATGTTGTGACTGCTTCTACATGTCTGAACAATGTCTAACGATATCAAATTTAGCATATCTGTCTCAACTTCTATCTGGTTTCCATAAGATTCCTCTCTTTTGTAGGATTCATACCATGCTGTCCAGCCCTTTGCAGATGTCTCAGATACCATATGACCTCTCAATAAGAACAGGTCTTTACTGTTTAGAAAGTGAGTACTATCCATGATGTTTTTTAAGGCTTTCATCTTAGTTTCAGACTGGTTCTGAGACCAACCACAAATCAAGGTATAAAACAAGGCTACACTGCAGTGAGTTTAACTGGGTTATAACTAAATACATCAAGAATCACTCTTGTTGTGCATACACTCTGTGAGCAGCAGATTTTTGACTTATGAAAGTGTACATCGTATATGAGTACCTGTTGAAGAGTTATTTTCAAGCTGCAGGCCCTAGACACGTATTATAGTTTATGCCTAGAATTGCCTTGTTCTTCTCAAAAACTTTTTAATTGTAGATGTCAAAGTCCTACTGTTAAAAATCCTGCAACTCTGAAATACGAAATTACAATTTCTGCTTGGGTGATAATGATTAATTCTGTGTGATTTTTCTTTTGAGATCTATGCATATGATTGAGGTGGAAATATTGCAACTGAAATACCTAATAAGAATCTGTATGAAATTCCATGTTCTTTGTTCAAATCTCTTTTAGGTATGGGTTTTTTTCTTTTTCAATCTTTCATCTTTCTTGAAGGTGATAAACAAAATGAAATAATCTGATTTAAATTTTATAATATGTGTTTTACCAGTGTGACCTCTTGATATGCAGCTAATTATTACCTATTATTGACTACATTGAGTTCACAAAGTTTCTCTTTTTAATCTGGACTTCATATTTTGTAATTCCTCTACAATACAAGGATGTGTCTCTGTGGATGAAAGTCTTTAATGCAGCACTTCAGTTGGGGTTTTTTATGCGAATCTGTTCTGTTTAGACACCCATCCTTTCATCTGGATCTCAAAAAATAGCTTGATTAATGACACTTTTATAAAATGTTGAGCCTGCATTAATGTGTTAGAAAGAGGAGAAGAAATTATGAAATACGTTCCCTAAAAAAGACAGTGAATGAAAGTACCAAATCCTGACATGACAAGCAGAGGTATGAAAGAATAGTAAACAAGAATTAACTCCAAATGTGCAGAAACAGCAACTAAAAAATAAATAAATAAATAACTCCGTAGTGTAGCACTAATGGATATCCATTAACACTTAAACAGAAGTTTGAATAGAATTATAAATTATTTGCCAGAATACTGAGCAGAATGCCAATCTGTGCTAACAAAACACAAACCCTGCCTTTGACACATAGTTATTTTAATGTATCTTTCACTCATGTATCTTTTAGATTGCAGAAGAAAGAAGTTCTTTTCTCTGTTCACCATACATAGAAAATCAAACATATTGCTATTATAGGTAAAAATTGAAAATATTTTCTTTTTTTCTTCAATTATTTTGTAATTTTAAAATCCTCTGTAAAGTAAGATATACGGAGGTATCCCCCCAAAATGCCAAAGCCACAGAAATAATTCAAAAAGGTTTATTTTGAAGACAAGAACAGTAAAAATCTTACAAAGAAAGAACAAGCAGTGCTGTGAACAGTACTGGGCCTGAGAAAAGACAAACCTCCTGTTCGTTCCTGGGCTTTATTAATGCTTCCTCCCCCTCGGGTCCCCTGCTGGCTGCAGAGGCCCTGTAGCATCTCTGTGAGCATTATCTCTCTTGTACCCAGGGAGTCAACTTCTCTGGAATGCAAGAGGAGAAACATCTAAAACTGTCTCTGGGAAAGATTTTCCTTTTAGGCAGAAACACCTTCCTAAGTGCATAATTCTGTCTCCTAATAACAAAATCTTCTGCAAGAATACTCTATCCTTACATCCTCTATCCTATAATACTATAGAAATATGGAATAACCAAATATCAGCAGGAAAAATATGTTTCTATTTTGAGGGTTTTTTCCCTGTGGTCTATGCCCTTGGACAAAGAACACTAAAGCAGAAATGTCATAGAAACAGAAACACTTCTGTAGGTGGATGTCTTGTGCAGAGCACCATTGGGAAATGTCTGATCAACACAAGTAGATGGCAAGGCTATCCTAGAATTTTCTATGCAGGTAACAAAACAAACCAAACCAAAAAAAACCCCAACAAAGCAAAAAACCAAAAAAACCCCAAACCAAACCAAACAAACAAAAAAAAACCCCAAAAAGCAAACAACAACAAGAACAAAAAAAAAACAACCAAAAGAAAAAAGAAAAAAGAAAAAGAAAAAAGAGCTTTTGATTAGATGGGTGTATGGAGTGAGAAACTAATTTGACCTTTGATTAAATGATCTCACTTTCCTGGCACCATCACCTATCTCTCAATTACATTCCGCTAAGGAAAAAAAAAAAATAAAAAATTGGTCATTATTTTAACTGACATGAAAGGGCAGAATACAAGAGTTTCAGCTTTCACTAGTTCCTGCAGACAGTGAAATGGGAAAATGAGTGGCCCCTACAATTTACAGCCTCTTACTTATTACAGCCTGTGACTGCTGCAAGCACAGAGGGTATAATCAGCTTGTCAAGAGCCTGCTGCTGAGAATGCCAACACATGATCACTTCTATTGCTTCAGAAGGCTTCTTAGGAAACTGTGGAACTACATTTGCATTTAAAAAGCCATGTTGTACAATTGCAAAGAGAGTTTATTTCAAAAAAAATACTGTAAAATAGTCCTTAAAATTATTAATTCAGTCTTTCCCGTGAATACCGTATAAAGACACATAAAAGTTAACATGGTTATATTGAAATGCTAGGTCAAAATTTTTAGATGAGCAGCTATTTATAGTGGATAAAACCCCATTCATTGCTGAATGTCATTTCTTGCACAGAGGATGGTTGTTGCTGTATTTACAAAGTAATAAAATTCAAATGAATCAAAAGTTGTATATGTTAACTTTTTCAGAACTTCAGAATGTATTGCATTGCAGAAATTGTTAGTAGCTCAAAATTGGACTTAGGGTGTCTCCAGGAGCAATAAAACGTCTTAACTCAGAGATCCCTGTTTCATGGAGTCAAATGCTAAACAACAGCTGCCAATGAAGTGCAAACTTTGCCAGTTAAAAGAAAAATAAAAGCAAAAGGAATCTTATCAGATCGCAAGGTCTACAAAGAGATGGATGAAATGTTTTAGTTGAAAAGTCCAGTAGCAACAATCTATAAGGAAATAAAGAGAGGCAGCTTTGGAAGTCACAGAAGCTCCACTGATTTGAATCCAGCACAATATTGGAATTCAATATGTGTATAAAGTCAGTTAAAATATTATGGGCAAGTGAAAAATAGTACTAAAGCTCAATTAATTGTCATACACAAACTGCAGAAACCTTCTGTAGCCATTTAGATACATAAGCAAAGAAGAGGACTGAGGGGTTAAAAGAAGTGAATTAGATATCTGAAACAGGATGCTAATCCCTTTTGGATTAGCTGCTATATCAAGATTAGAAAAGGGGATTAAAAGCCTCAGTAAGGACAAACATTGTGAAAACTAAAGGATGTAATCAAATATTAAACCACGCACCATTAACATGCC
This sequence comes from Scytalopus superciliaris, assembly GCA_013400415.1. Classification (NCBI taxonomy): domain Eukaryota; kingdom Metazoa; phylum Chordata; class Aves; order Passeriformes; family Rhinocryptidae; genus Scytalopus; species Scytalopus superciliaris. The sequence goes on from VXBX01007084.1 coordinate 10,932, forward strand.
TGACCTAAACCATTCAAATATGAAAGCTAAGAGTAAGTGAATTGTAAGCAAGATATCAAAGGAAAGGCCAGATGTTATATTTCTTACAGAAAACTATTAGACCAGAATATAGACTGGCAAGCAATTAGTTTGTGCAGGTATTTCCCAGTGATTAAATTAGGGGGGNTAATTTCATATCAAAGAAGCTGAAACTTATTAATAAAGATAATAAATTAGATACAGAGAAATTCTTTATAGTAATAAGGAGAAAAATAAATATGTCAATCTAGTCCCCCTATTTTGAGGCACGGGGGGGGATTATTTTTAGGTTAATTTTGGTTTAACTTTGCAAAGGTTGCAGTTGGCAAAAATCATTCATGGAAGAGATATCAACAACAAATGATATTCCTTATGAGGAAATGGATTTAGAAATATAGATATATTTAAAATTATCTTGAAAAGGATATCATAATTTCATAGGTTTAAACTCCAAGGCAAAAATAAATTAAGATTAAGAATACCTGAAGTCCCTGTGATGTTGTCAAAGATGCTATCTTTCTTTTCTAGCCTTAGAAATATATGCATCAAATTCTATTAAATATTGATTTTTCTTAACTTCAGAACTATTTTAGACTAGAGTTAGGTTTCAGAATATCCAGATATCTATCCAAAAATAGATGCCTTAGTGCAGAGAAATAGGTAACTAAGCAGAGCCAGTAGACTGTGAAGATTCAGATAGACCAAGTTTGCCATGCTCAGATTCAGTCTGGCATAGAAAGGCAAAGACAGATATTGAGGAACTTCATTATCTTGGAAATAAATACTGAAAAGTTATCTCAAGCAAAGGCAAAAACACATTGGCTTGAGTAGCATGTCATGCTGCACAACTACGTAGCTTTCAGTCTCAGCTACCTTGTTTGCAAAGTCCTGTTCATGTTTGCAGCATTTGTGGGGATGCCTGTAAAGCATCAAAGACAAGTAAATTTTGTATAATATTTGGAATTGTATAGCTCCACAAGGTACAGATCTGTTCCCTATCCTGAACTTCTGATTCTAGGCAACAGCTGAATGGCTCATTTTACACTACTGTAAATATCTCCAGCTCTTGAACTTAGGCTTAAGTGCATTTATGCTATCAGGACCCGGGGTAGAGTCCCCTTTGAGGTTAAGGGACTGGTTAAGTTGGCTTGAGGATCTTTCAGATAAGCCTAGAAGCAATTTTCCCATATGACAGGGCACTGCTAAAACTGATCCTATATAGAGAAAGACAAACAAGTGTTGTTCCTTGTCATTTAAATGGTTTCAAACTTACACTTCACTCAGGACTTTCTGAACATTAATCTACAAAATTATCTGAAGATCTATCTAATTTCTTCTGTTTAGGATGAGCTATTATGAATGCAGGAATGAAAGGCCAGAGAAAGCATAAGAAAGTAGAAGCCTCTTCCCACCAGTCAATTTGACCTCTCAATTAAAGCCATTAGTTGCTCTGATTTAATCTTCTAGGACTGGTTTGAATTAAACAATCATCGAATAAGAAACTGTGATAAGGTGAGATTCAGTTACTTAGACATAGACATCTAGTGCACTTATTGGCCCTTTTAAGGTATCCAAGCCAGCCCCATAAGGCTAGTTGCTATGACAGGATCTATCAGAGTTCTTAAACTTTCTGACAAGGCAGCTGGAAGCAAAATGCAATATCCAATATACCAGATTACATTAAGGGTCTATTTTTAAGCAACTGAACTCCATCCAGAGGGGCAATAGAAGAGGATCATATGAGAAATTGATCACATTAGGCACCAGTGACCAAAATTTGTCACTTATAAAGAAAGAATTTAAGAAACAGTTATGTAGCTAAATAAAAGGATTAAGTAGTTGTTATAAGAGTCTTTTAAGAAGTTGAAGTAGTGCCTAAATAAATAAACTAGCAAGTTTGGCAGATTGCAGCACAACATAGTAAGTTAGAAAGAGTCTGACGAACAGGTTACCCAGGTTTCAAAAATTATACTAAATCTTTTTTCAAGGACATAAAATGTGATGAGTGAATTGCATAGTTCTCAGAATCTATCAGGACACAGTCAGAAAGGCTAAAAGTTTGGGGGTTTGGTACCTGTGCCCACTCTATAGAAAATGGGAGAGTTTCCCATGTTGTAACTGTTTTGAGGGTTATGTTTCAAGATCTGTTGCAAAATGATATTTTTGTAGATCCTACAGAACAACAGAATGAAGACTAATGAATCATGCTAGAAACCTAAGAAAATCAAGGAAGATAGAGTTGAGCAACTATGTAGCTGGTTTCAAATCAGCAGTGGTAACAGATTATTGGAAAGTGGAAGAAGAGACTCAATTTTTAAAAATTCAAGGGGTTATTCAGGGGAAAACACAACACTAAATATTTATGAAAAGAAAGTTTGTGCAAATTATTCTGAAAAAAAAACCCCAACAATAGATACTGTTCAGGTTCACTAAAGGAGTCAGTAAACAAACAACATTGAAACAATTTCTTTTCTTTTCAAAATCATTCAGTAATTATATCTAGAGAGGCCATCAAAAAGCCTCATAGTAAACATGCACAGAAATGAAGTGCAGTAAGAGGCATGATTCTAACATGGAGAAGTAGCTGTTCAAAAAGAAGGAAAACAGTATAGGAATAAAATTTCATTTCTGTGAGGAAGAAAGAGATCACCAGAATTCCCTCAGGAATCTATGGTCTATACTATTCAACATGCTTATAAATAATGTGACATTTAACTTGTGGTGTTTTTTTTTCTCTCTGTATATTTAGGAGTTAGGAGATCCTGCATACACTGAAAATAATTGTAATATTTTAATATTGAGTAAAAAGGAATGGCTTATTATTTTTTTTGTATAGGCTGATCTTACCTCTTAATTTAGATCTGAATGCATTTCTATGATTCTTATGAGAAAAATAGACTCAGTTTTTCCTTAGAGAATATTATTAATTAAACAGCTTAATATAAAAAGTAAACACCTTCATAATGCACATTGCTCTTTTCTGCTGGTAAATATGTGCATCTAGAAGACATGGGAAGGCTTAACAATATATCAGATTTTAATTTTACTTTTACTAAATTTGTTGTATTTCTGCAAAGTTAGGAGTGGGGAATTGGCATTACCATGATTATTAAAATGGTTCTCAATTACTAAGGACATTTTTCGGATAGTAGTATGATCACCCTAATGTTGTACAGAAATTACATTTAGTTTAAATATCAATTGGATGTAGCTATTCTGTTTTTTTACTCAGAAGATTTAAATCAGCAGAAGAATACACAGGTTTCATAGGAGTGTTTCAGATAGGAAATTTAATAAAATGAAATATTTTCTTCCCTCATTTCCAACACCGATCAAAAATGATTCATAATTTCAGTTAGGGTTATCTAATCCATTATGCCATGTGTGGGAAGGGAGAATGTATGTGATCACCAGTCATCTTTTATAAAATTACGGAAATTAGTGTTATCAGAGAACATATGGGACTATTAATATACCAGTTTGGTCTTAATTGCAATGAAAACATTGTAACAAATCTACGTAGGAAGTGTAACTTTCAAGAGTCTTAACTCTAATTATGAGAAAGACTATCTCAGAGTGCCTATTGTTTACATGGTGTGACTGACTTCAGCTGTTACATCTAGAAGGTCAGGTAGCCTTTGCAGAGACATTATGGCCCATCTTATGGGACAGTTTGTTTAGATATCTTTAGCTGAGGGCAAAGATACTTTAAAGTAGTTTGTAAATAATTTAAAAGTATACAGTGAATATGTATTGACTAGTACACACTGAACAAGGAGTTTAATGAGATATTAGAGATTTAATGAGATAATAGGTTAAGCCTAAGTATGCTCAGAAGTCCTTATAATACACCTTCCTATAATACAGTATATTTCTTATAACAGACCCAAAGAGTCTCTGCTGTCCAGGAAAGAATCAGTCAGAAGGGGCAGGGACTACATAATTCCTATATGCTGCTGCTTTGCTGGGTCCCATCAGCTCTATCATCAGTGGTAACACTGATGGGTTGACTAGAAGATCCTGAAACCAATCTTGAAAGTGATGGATCACTGAACCTTTACTATTTTAATAACATCCTAGAAGAAGAAAGTCCTTAGTGTATCTTGCTGATTTGCATCTCTCAGGAGATTATGGTTATTACTTGATCTTGGAATATTCTTTTCATCTGCAAACAGCAAGTAGGGGTTAAAGAGGAGCCTGAAGCTGCTTGAGTCTGTTTTAATGAGTGAAGCCTCCTTGAAGTGACTTTCAGAAAACACATTAATTGCAGAAAGGTCTCATAATAATTATAGCATCTTGAAACATATAAGTTATCTTGGCTATAATATGGGGCCTACACAATCAAATTATTCCAGGCACAATATTAAACTGCCTGGGTTTTTTTTTTTTTTTTTTTTTTTTTTTTTTTTTTTTTTTTTTTTTTTTTTTTNGTTTTTTGGGGGGTTTTTTTGTGGCTTGCTCCCACTATTGTCATGGTCTCATTAACCAAGTAAAAGTATTTAATTTCTACGGATTTTATAGCAGATGAGGTTTATATCGTACTTCAGAGGCTGCAGGACTAATAATACACCTATTCAAAACGTGCAGTGAAGGAGCAGTGCCTGAGGTATCCCATGCATGCATTCCTGCATTTTGAGAGTAACATAAAATCAAACAACCTCTAAAGATGTAACAAATTTTCAGAGCTTCCCATCCCACAAAGAAAAACTTATATAGTATTAGATGTGTTCTTACTTCTTTCTTTTTCCTGGGGGGGGACACGGGACGTTTGTTGTGAATTTTTTTTTTTTTTTTTTGTGCTCAGGGCTTAGTCTATAGTGGCAGAGAACTGTCATGAACTTTCATAGCACAAAACTCATGCTGAGTTAAGGATTCATCATGATAATGTCCAGGATAACATGCAGAAGATTTATGGCCAGGTCCAATTACTACTGTAAATTCATGTTGGTTATTTCCATGTAAGAAATAGTTTGAAAAGGATTTTTTTTTTTTTCCAAAATACCTGCCATACATAAAAAGGACTTTAAAATAATTTTTCCCCCCAGAAGGTAATAGTGAAAGCAGAACAAGTTTTTAGTTAAAAGAAAATGTGAAACAATTCAGCCAATTTTATGATCAACTGTAATTTTTTCCATTGTTCCTCTGTGCTTTTGCTCCCAGGATATCTGCTTATGCTACACTGAACTCTCCTCTTTCCTAGCAGTACATCACTTATGCTTAATCATTCTGCTTCTATCAAAACTTTTAAAAAGTCCAGAAGATATTAAAAACAGCTTTTTACCTACAGTTAGGTCTCACAAATCAGATTCGCTTCTGTAATCACAAATATATTTTGTTTATAAAAATCTCTCTGGCTGTGGTGGAGAGTTTAAAACTACATTAATAGTAAATATTTATACATTCTTTGATGCTGTCATAATTTCTTTAAAGGGCTAATTAATGCAAAATTTCTGAGAAAAACAATTACTCTAAATCAGGTTTATCTATAATGATGCTTGAAAAAAAATGTAAGCATGAGTTTGTGATATGTTCAATTTATCAGTTCTGAATGAACAATTTTTATTTACAGACTTGTAAAAAAATGAATTTGCTAAAAATTGTCAATGTTACATCTAATGTCATCTACTATTAATTGACATTTCTGCTTAACCTACGTTATTTCTTTTAATTTCTTTTCTTATCAACTAGTCAATAAAATGGTCATGTGATTTTAATACTAAAATATAGTGCATACCTTTATGGACAGTATTTCTCCTGTGTTAATTCTGGATATGATGAAACTAAGAACAAAATATTTCAGTTCAATAGTAGGTCTTGCCTTTAGCTGACTCTTTCCAAACTGAAAAACCAACTGCTACTATTAGAGCTGCTTTCATTTTTTTTTCACCCACAGGTTCTAACAATAGGTGTCTGTGTATGAGGCTCCTTCTATCACCTCTATCACTCCAGTGGTATCAAGGATCTTTGTATCAAAATTTGACATAGATACCTTTGAATATATCACATTCATGTTTGAATGAGCTGCCAAACTTTTCCTCGAGACTGCCCTCTGAAACTATCATAAAGGCCAAAGGTATGTGGTACAATTTATAAATCTTTTCTCATCAGTTGTGTTGTTTTTTTCAAGCTGAAAACTTGTAGCTGAAGATCAGGGGAAAGACCAACATGTACAAAATGTATAACATTATGGTAGGCATCTTCTCATATTATGTAGTCAAGAAAGAAAGGTAGAATAAGGTATCTTCAGACAACTGGAAGAAATCCCATTATCACAGTGCCTGGTTACCATCAGGAACTTTCTATTCAAATGGTGGTACTACTGGCTACATGTAATCCAGGAGGTTTTGGTCTGTGTTCAAGAGAATTTCTTGACATACATGACAATGACTAGGGGGAAGGAAAAAAAAAAAATAGAAAAGACTGTGAAATTTAAGGTCTGGAAAGAAGAAATCAGATGATGAGCAGATGAGCAGTACCAGATACCAGAACAGGGGAGCAGAGTCTATCTGTTTGGAGTTCTGTTTTGAAGGGTGAAGAGAGATGGTTAATAAGTAAAATATTCTCAAAGCAAAAGAATAATCCATTCTGGTATACCAAAAATCAAGGGGTGAAGCACTCAACAGAGTAAAGACACATTACTCAAATTTTCAGGAATAGATCTAGCAATTGCAGTTCAGCAGAGGAGACAAATTGCTTTGAACTGACTGAAACCCCCATTCTGTATCGCCCCTGCACTACTTGAGGAGTAGGAGGTAGAACAGTCAGGAATGAAGGAGTGAAGTTGGGGTGGGATGTGGATCATTTTCAAGCACATGAAGAACAAGAAGGTGGTTAGAAACATGGATTTACCAAGCCTAAATTATGCCTGACTAACAGTGCCTGATAGCTCTCTGTGGTGAAATTATTTGCTTGGTGGATGAAGTAAGATCAGTGATGTTTGCCTTGACTTTAACAAGGCCCTTAATGTTGTTGTCTTCCATGGTATCTTGAAAGTAAAACTGATGAGGTATGATTAGGACAGGTGGGCTTTAACTGGATGTTTGGCTCAAATTGGATGCTATGGTAGTCAGAATACAAAGTCCATCTGGAGGACAATAAATTTTGGTGTTCCTCCAAGATAACTAGAACTCTTTCTGATACTGGAAATTATACTTTTTTAAGTCTTTATCTGGGTAATGTAAAGGAAATCTCCCTCAAGGAAGTTGTAATTAGTATCAAAAAGGAATGGGTGTGGTGGGGGTGGGGTGTTAAAAGATGCACTTGAAGGAATGAATGCTATTACAATAGTCTTTGGCAGGACAGAGAAATGACCTATCAGGACCCTCAAGAAATTTAACAAAGTAAAATGCAGCTGAGACAGAACACAACCCCACCACATACAACAACATGGGCTGTATGTAACCAGAGTCAGTGGTGAAATTAGGGCAGGTTACCCAGGGTCTAAGGTAGACAGGAACAACACCTGACAGGGATGGATACTACACAACCTTCCTGTGCAATCTTCTCTAGTCTTTAACTGCCCTCATTGGTTCATATCCATTCTGAACTTATCTTATTTCTACTTATGCCCACTGTCTCTTTTTGCCCTACCATTAACTTTTGTGAAGTGCCTGGCTCCCTCTTTTTAGTAACCTCAACCTAAGTACTGGGAGGCACTTGTTAGGTGTTCTCAAAGGTATTGCTTCTCTAGAATCACTAACTTCTATTCTATTTGTTCTCAAAAGGCAAGTGCTCCAAAATCCAACCATCTCATTGGCACACAGATGGTCTTATTCCATTTTGTTGAAGTCTTTTTCTTATACTGGGGTTGGGCAAAGAACTCCAGATGTAATAAATATGAGGTGATAATCACTTCTCTCTGTGTATTCACTCTGCTTATGTTCATGTCACGCATAAACCCACTGTTGACTCTTATTTATCTTGCTGTCTACCAGGTTCCCCAGAAGAGGTTCTCCCTACCTAGTTAGGCCCAACCTATCCCTTTGCCAGGGCTGATTCCTTCTCAGATGCAGCAGTTTATATATGTCCTCCTCAAATTTCATAAGGCTCCTCATAAGGCATCCCTCCAGAAAGTCTAGGCCTTTCTGAATAACAGATGGACAAACTTCAAAAATTGCTTCCCTAGTTTAGTGTCACATGCAAACTTGGTGAATAGGGCACTCTGATGTTTTCATTGAGGGAGATAGTTAAGTAGGACATGTACCAGGATCTTCTCATACACTCTTCCATCTGTTACTATTCCCCAAGTATGGAATGCAAGTTGTTAAACACTACAGTTTTTTACTCATATAATTGTCTATCTGCACTCTATGATGTAGATGCAAGAATACTGTAGCAAGAGGCAGTTTCAAAGACCTCCACTCTTCTCATTCTCACCACAGATCTAGTCTTTTCATCACAGAAGATGGTCAGATTGGTTGGTCATGATTCACTTTTAGTAAATCCATGTTGTTTTCCATAATCATCTTCTTTTTCGTATGTCCAGAAATTCATTCTAAGAGATCTTAGTCAATCATTTACCCAGGAAACACAGAGAGACTAATTATCCTGTAGTTACCTAAGTTGATTTTTTGCTTTTTCATAATGGTGAATGTAACATTTGGTTTTGTACAGTTGTTAGGGAACCTTCCCCATACTCCACAAGTTTTCAAAATATCCTTTCAAAGATGACAGATTTCCCAGGATGCTTGGATGTAGACTACCAGGTCCCATTGCCTTGAGGGAGCAGAGTTGTCTCAAGAAATCCTTGACATGATCACCATCCACTGCTGTTGATTTTCTTCCCTTTTCAATAAGCATAGGGATGTGGGAGACTTTTCTTGTGAAAGCTGACTCAACTTGGAAAGGCATTAAGACAGACAGGCTTTTACTGATTGTGCATAGTGAAAAACAAAAGTGAACTCGTGTTATGAAAAGATGAACTAAGCTAACAGGAAACGTGTTCCATGAGGGTTATCTATCAGAGAGACATTGCATGCGCTGTTCTTGGAAAGATTCAAATCTTAATTTGATGAGGGTCTGAGCAATACAATTTGCTATAGTTGAACCAGAGGACCTCACCTCCAATAATTCTATGATTTTTGGAGGTGAAAGTGAAGCAAGCCGTTTCTGTTTCTCATCTTTTGTTGAGTTTGACCTTCTCTTTTGTGTTTATATTTCTAGAGAGACAAAACCTTAGAAAGAGTCAGCAAACTGATGAAGCAGCTACCCTTTCTTTTCTTATGTCAAAAGCCAGTTAACTGTACTGTACTGGTTATATGCAGACAGAACTGCCATTCTAGAACTTGCTATTGGGTGAAAAACTGTGTTTCTAGTGCTCTCATTTTTGTGCAGATAATTCAACGGCACTTTTGAGGAAAAAACTGAAATGGTTGTTATATACAAGGTAAATGTAACCATGTTAGAGCTGGAATTCTAGCAGAGAATACACATTAAGAAATTCACATCTATCCATGCATAGCTCATTTCTAAGAGGTGGCCAACATAATTTCAGAATGAACTGTTCTACCTTAAAGACAGAAAAAGTGTACCATCCTCTGTCTCCTGGGTTGTTTATTCAGAAGTCAAGCTTGCACTTGTTCAAAGCCAGCCAAATACTTAGAACGATCCTTACCAGAATTTTGATACCTATTAATAATGTGAAGTAGATTCCTGATGAGCTATCATAGGATATTGTTTGGACACACATAGTTTAGGTATCTCAGAACACAAATTCTATGCAAATGAATGGTTTAAATGATGAATCAACAATATACACAATTATTTATTATAGTTACAAGCCAAAAGTTGTGCATTACAGTTCAAGGAAATATTTCTTTTTCTTAGTGTGCCTTACAGTGCTGAATGAACTCATGTCTGAACTTAGAGACTATCTAGAAGCAGTTCATGCAAACTCTATTGGCTGATTGCAGCTGCTAATGATCTGTAAAAGGAAAGTCAATTTACCTCTTGATAGAGATTACTGTACCAAATGTAGCAAAAAGCTAAGTGAAATGTGAAATGTTTGCTGTTCAGGGTGGAAAGATACTTTTAGCTTGTCCAGTTTCTTTTTTGTGGGGGAAAAAAAAAAAAAAGTCTGTCTCTTTCTGCTAATTTTTTAATCACACACACACAAAAAGAATTTGCAGTTTTCTTTTTTTTATTTTGGTTGTTTACTAATGCAAACATTATTTTTATACATAAGCTTATTATTATGTATGTAATTTTACAGTTCCTTTCAGCTGTATTTATCACCTCTTAGATCAATGAACTACTTAAATTATGAAAAACTGTAGCTGCCATGGTTGGCATACTGTCAGACTAAATAATTTATTAAAGTACCCTTGATATTCCCACACACTTTGATTGGTCTGCCTTGTATTTGTAACTTTAAAGCATAATATGATTCCTAGTACTAGAGAGTCTTGGATTTTCAATGAAGTTAATTAATGAAAAATAAATTACATGCTTCTCTCTTTTCACAGGTTTTTGTTTTTGCTTTTAGTTTTGTTTGTTTTTTTTTTTTTTTAATGGGGAAAACCTGTGTTGGCCGAAGTCATGAGGTAGATGTGCTCACAATATTTTTTTTTCCCAGAGCATCATAAAATATACTGAAAGAATTTTGAATGTTTAAAGTTAAGATTTCTTGAACACACAAAATGAACACTGTAATTTTCAAATAAATAAACTAAGAGCAAAAGGATAAAAAAAATAGGTGTTTGGGGGTTTTGTTTTGTTTTGGGGTTTTTTTAATAGTTTTCTCTCTAGCTCACCATGCTGGTCTTAGCAGAGTAGGCCATTTTCTTGAGTCCTGTTCTCAGCCCAGTAATTCCTAATGGCTTTCTGGTCTGTCATAAACTCTACACAATTCCTTTGGAATATGCAAAAAACCCCTGTGTTTCTTTTTTTACATAATTTCCTCACTCCTCATCTCTCTCTTTTCATTATTTACTTATTTTGCCTGTGTGTTTGATTTTCTAAACCTTTTCCCTCTTCATTACCTTTTCCTTTCGTCCTTCCCCATCTCAAACTTCAGAATCTTCTTCCAGATGTGCACAATCATTTACTCTGAAGGAAGGTTCAGTTGCCTTGTCCAGAGTGCAGCAGGCAAAGTAAGCCTTCCTCTCCACCTTCCCCTCTGCTGCAGCAATCTTTTATACAATACAACATATATTTCACAGTCAAAATACATCTATGAGAAAACATGGTGAAGAATTAAGTTTATATTTGTATATATTTGAAATGTCTGCATTTCTTGGGAATTATGAAATTCCAAATTTCTGAAATGTCTGAAAAAATATATATGTATACTACAGGATACTGAAAGTTATTCAAGTCACAGAATTCTTACTTTTACCTCTTTTTTTAGAAGAACAGTTGTCCCAGAGATACCATTCCTACATTACATTGCTCATATGGACATGTAAATCCTACTAAAAGTATTCTGGAATGTCTTTTATAAGCATTAAATCATCACAACTAAAAATCTGGTTACCTTCAACTTCTCTAACACTAAAAATTAATAACGCTATCAGAAATCTAAGCACTTGACCTCTGATGGGATTAAACTCCTTTTTCAAACTCCATAGATGGGTTAAAAAGTCTCGAGTGAAATACTTCTCTCACAGAAATCAGAGTTCTGACTTCAACAGCAGATTTTGGAGTCAGAGAGGGTGTTTTGCAGACATGAAAGAAGACTCATCTAGAAAATCTCATTCAGTTTCACTTTCTTCACTGGGTACTACAGTTGGGGTGCAGGGTTCTTCTTGGATCTTATTAAGAAAGGCACAGCAGCATATGATGTAACCAAAAGGTGTTATTAATAATAGTAATATCACAATAGATCATCATCATCATGGCTGGGCTTCGCAAACAAAGATTTGAGAAGGGCTCTCTACCCACGCTTGCTGCAAGCGCGCTGGTGGCTAAAAAGGCCAATGCACGATAGGCAAGTCCGGTTGCAAAAGGCACAGTGGAAAGTCTCCTCGGGCTGGACTGGCAAGGCACGGTTCTTTCTGCGTTGTCTTTTTTCTTCCAGACTGATCCTGCGTGTGTTCTCAAAGGAAGCAACAGCGTTATAGATGGTGTGCCTCCATGCCTCCCGATTGGAGGCCAGAGTGGACCATTGATGGTGGTCAATATGGCCAAGGCTGAGGTGTTGTTTGAGGGAGTCCTTGTATCTCCCCTTCGGGGCTCCTCTCTTGTGTCAGCTGGTGGCAAGCTCACCTTAGAGCACAATCTTAGGGAGATGGTGATCTTCCATCCTGGAGATGTGCCCTGCCCAGCACAATAGATATAGAATGAGAAAGACATAGTGAGTAAATCTTGCACTCCTTCAGATGTTACACCCCCACTTGGCCAGACTGCTGTTGGGTAGACACCATAGGCCGCAGATAGCCCATCTGTGGGGAGGTTCACCTTCCTGCCAGTAGCATGGCTACCTATACCTAGTGTAGCAAACAAAATCGTGTAACTTGTTTTGACAGGCAAGAGTACCACCTCTTCATTAATGCCCACCACTACCTACATGTACTTAGGAACTGTAGTTAGCAGCAGTACATACCCAGTGCCTTCCAACTTGTTCCTCTTTACTGTCATACTACCAGGGTTGCACAGTGGTCACTCTTGCTAACCTATGGGTATCTCAACTCTAAGCACAAGGTCCAACAGGGCTATCAGGACATGCTCAAGAACCTTCTGCTAGACTCCCGACACAATTCAGCTGAGGTTCACTCCTCTGTTCCTATGCAGGACAGTATTCTGGTTCCCTGCCTTAAAACAGACTTTCTCATGGTTCGTTTCCTTGTTGCATCTCTAATTATTCCTGCTGTTAGGCAAGAATAGAAAATACTGCTCTCAGGCAAACAAACAAACAAACAAACAAAAACCCAAACTAAAACTGTTGTATAGGCTTTTCAGTTTAACTTGTAGACATCCAAGATATCACATGACAAATAATGAAAGCAGACGTTGCTACCCTGTATAAGTTGAACCTTTAGAAAGTTTTGAGTCTGCAGATTTAAAAATATTTACCTAGACCTTATAGAAGCAGGTTCGGTGCACCACAATTTGTGGGGAAAATTTTGCTTCCATATTTCATTACTTGGCCCTAAGTTTTGTTTTCATTTTTGTTTGTTTGTTTGTTTGGGGGTTTTGTGTTTTCTTTTTTGTTTTGGTTTGGGTTTGTTTGGGAATTTGTTTGTTTGTTTGTTTGTTTGTTTCCTTTATATGGAGAGGAGAGTGAAGCTTGGAGTTTCTCTTTTCAGTATGCTCCCTCAGCAAAACTATTTCCTTTCTGACTGATTCTCAGTTTTATAATTGATTATTAATTATAGCTTAGGTAGACAATAGAAAAATATTTTTTGATAATTTTTTGCAAATATGGTAATTTTATATACTGAAATTCTGCAATTTTTTTATTATTATTTTTATTTCCTTCTACTAACTACTGATCTTAACATAGCCTGACCAATATTCTTCCATTTAAATTTTGGAAATTTAGGTATAAGAAAAAATGTGCAGAAAGCTGTATCTAGGCCATTTGGACAAAGGCTAATATAAATACGAGTAACAATGAAAAAATAACTACTATTTATTACATTATGTTTTTCTGATTATTACTCACATATGCAATATGTACCTAGATGGATATTGATAAATATTTTGAAAGTATAATGGTACAATCTTCTAAACAAGGCATGCCAACATGGTGTTTACATGAGATAACTTCTGTTGGAATAGTTATCAGTCATGTCTGTTTTGCAGGTTTTCAAAATTTTATTTAAAAATAATGCCTAACAATGGCAGAACCTTAAAACCCCCATATATTCATCTTATTAGAACACTAGGGCAGCCTTGAGTGATGCATAAATGCTGATGGAAGCTCCTCTAGAATGTCTTATGCTCTATCCCATGGCATTTTCTCTTAAAACAAGATCTAAAATGCCAGTAAATGACTAGATCTAGTTCAAAAAACATGTATTCACTTCATTTATAAGTCATAAAACATAATAATTTCTCAGTCAGAAACATTAATTATTTCTGCTCTGGAGTCCCTTGTGAAAGTAATACTAAATAACTAAGGTCCACCTAAGAAACTTGGGTAGTGTATTCAAAGGGGAATCAGTGTAAGGGGTGTAAAGAGGAAAAAAAAAATATTAAGAAAGAAAACAAAAGACAGAAAAGGAGGGGGCAAAAAGAAGAAAAAGGAAAAAAAACAGAAAGAAAATTAAACAGAGAAAGAGACTAATAGAAAGGAAAATTAAAAGGGAAAGATAAATGAAAAGGGAAAAGAAAATGCAAAGGAAGGCAGAATCCTTCATGCAGCAAAGTGCAGCAATTATTCATCACTAATACACATATTAGTGGACTGGGACTGACATGATACTAGATTAAGCATAAACATAATCACTAAACTTTCATTATCCTCAGTACTATCTACTGAAGATGTTCTGTTTTCTGATCTTCTCTCAATTAAGTGAGTGTTATGGTTTAACCACAGCCAGCAAGTCAGCACCACACAGTGTTCACTCACTACCACCAGACTGATGGGGAAGAGAATCAGACAACTAAACGAAGACTCGTGGGTTGAAATAAGAACAGCTTTATAATTGAAATAATAGTAATAGTAGTAATATGAAAAGGAAAGTAAGAAAGAGAAATAAAACTCAAGAGAATCAAGCAATTCAAATGAAAAAGAATTGCTCACAGATTGAGGCCTAGCCTGTTACCAGGCAGCAGCCTCCCTGTTAGTTTTACGCATAGTGATCTGCTGAGCATGACACCATATGATATGGAATACCTATTTGTCCTCTTTGGATCAGTTGTCCGAGATGTGTTTTCACCCTTGCACACCCCCAGTCACCTCACCAGAGGGGTGAAAACTCCTTGACTTTGAGTAAGCTCTATTCAGCAACGACTAAAACATCAGTGTGTTATCAGTGTTATTCTAAAACCAAAGCACTATGCTGTACCAGATACTAGGAAGCAAATAAACTCTATCTCAGCTGAAACCACTGCAGTGGGGAAGTGCCACCTTGTAAGAGCAGTAGGGCATAAGGGCTTTGGGACCTATAGCAGAGTAAAGAAGACAGTTTTGCTGGGATCGCCCTTTTTACAACATTGCTAACCTTGTTCAGGACAAGACAAAAGAAAACAGGCTGACTTGGCAAAGTTAAAAATTCTAACCATTTTTGTAAGACTGCAATGAAACAAATTTAGTGTATTTTTGATCAAACTCAATTAATAAAGCAGAGGATGGATAATCCAGTAAAGTGAGGTTAAGGCAACTACAGAATGACATCAAAAGAGTTAGTTGTCTCTGTGTCTGTTTTGGGAACCACAGTCTGGGGGAAGAGATGTAGGATGATGACAAAATAAATAGTTATTTTGGATCAGTTCTGGAGATGATGACAGAGGGATAAGGAATGGCTTCTCCTGAGAATTTGTAGATGTAAAGTTCAGAAGGATGAGCATAAAATTAAAATTAATTAATTAAAATTAATTAGGAAATTAAAAAACAAATGAAAGATTGCAAGGATGCACCAGCAGAAGGATAGGTACGGATGACCCTGGCAGCATATAAGACAAACACCCTATCCAGGACATCTTTGTGCTAAAGCCAGGATGTCTGAGGATTCATAGAGAAAACTTGAGGTCCTTAGAGGTTATGAAAACTCAGTGATTTGGAAGTGCATAATCACAGCATTATGCTACTACTAGCTATTTTGACTGTAGATTGCTCACATTTATTATTTTTTTACTGCCATTGCCATAGTCGCCTTACATGTATCTCACAATCAAATACTAGCTTCACATAACTATACTTGCCTCATTGTTTGAATTATGTGTCTCGGTTTGTATAAGCTATTAGTCTATATAAGTTATTAAAATCCTTATAAATATATACTTCAACAGAGTCACTATCCTTCTCTGGTAACACCACCATGTGCTCCTGTCTGCCTACCAGCAATTTTGCTTTGGAACAGGCTGATTCTTGATGGTTTTTGAATTTCTATGTTATTCTCTGCTGTTTGTTAGAGTTTCTATATCTTCTTATGTTCTCACTCTTGGGTGACTGCAGTTCTTTGTTTTTATTGTGTAATAACAGTAAATCCGTAATCTCTCCACAATTCTGTCTCTTCCCTTTGCCTTGCCTTTTGCCTTCCTCTTGCCTCACATTTGCCCTTTTCTCCCTCCATCCTTTCCTTTATTCTCTCTCTCTTTCTCTATTTCACTTGCAAAGAATAATGAAAGCTATGGTTCATAATTAGCTTACTTCAGAACTAATTGCCAAGTCACATTGCAATGCTAGAGAGAAAACAGATATTACAGCATTCATGCTTCTGCACTATATAAAGCTTAGTGAGTACTTGGTTGTTGTGGAAGCTCTGAAATACTGTGAATGTTCTTGGATCAGTTTAGGCACTTTATGTGACAAACATACTGTATATACTCAACTTACTCTGTATAAATAGAGCAAAATAACACTTCTGTATGTATAATATAATGAAGAAAATTTGTATTGTTTTAGTTCATCTCCTTCCCTTCCAAAATAAATGAAATTTGAGATATGCTTCACATGTAATACACTGTCAACAAATAAAACTTGCCAACATAGTACATTGGAGATAATCTTATTTTTTTCTCAGCATTCATTGCCATTTTCTGCATCAGTAGAAGTGTTCCTGTAATGGCTTTTTTGTAACCTTATGCTGAAATAAGGAAAAGATTTAGTGATAGACCATGATATTTCAATTCCTTTTCCTTTAAAATCATCCTGGTTTACTGAATGTAACTTTAGAATGTCCTGAACATTATGTTACTGATCTAGTTCATTTGCTGTGATGATGTGGTCCAGCACATTTATAGGCTCTACTTCTACAATTAATAAGTATATGCTTGTACTAACTATGCTTACCAAGTGGTGAGAATTTTTCTCATTATTTGAAAAGAGGCTGCTAATTTATATGTATTGTTCCATGACCATGAGTTAGCAGGTATATCTCTTTCCTAGTATGTCCTTCTTTTGAATTAAAATCTCATGCCACAAAAGTTGCACTGTGCTCATCAAATTATACTTATTATAATCAAATTAATATGACCTTTGTATGCATGGTATAAGTGAAGAACCCAGGAACTCTTGCACTACAGCTAGAATATTAGTATAATAGTATTGACTGTCTGAGCTCATTACTGATACTGCTTAGTCAAAGTTTTCATATCTGCTCTTCCAGAGACAGAAGGCCATTTTTTTCAGCAATTTAATAGTCAGAATGAAGATTTAGTCCTTCACTGTTGTGGCTTAACCACAGCCAACAAAAAAGCACCACACAGCCACCCACTTACTCCCCTCACCTAGCAGAATCAGAAAGAGAATTGGAAGGGTAAAAGCTGGAAAACTTCTGGATTGAGATAAAGACTAATAAAGCAAAAGCCACACACACAAGCAAAGCAAAACTAGGAATTTATGCACTGCTTCCCATGGGCTGGCAGGTGTTCAGCCATCTCCAGGAAAGCTGGGCCCCATCACACGTAACAGTTACTTGGGAAGACAAACACCATTACGCCAAACATTCCCCCTCCCCCCACCCACCTCCTTCCTCCTTCTTCTCCCCTTTGTATACTGAGAATGATGTGATATGGTCTGGAATACCCCTTTGGTCATTTTGGGTCACCTGTCCCGTCTGTGTCTCCTCCCAACCTCCCATGTACACTCAACTTCCTTGCCAGCATGGCACAAAAAGCAGAAAAGGCCTTGGCTCTGTGTGAGCCCTGCTCAGTAGTAACAAGAACATCTCTATATTATCAAACCTGTGTCCAGCACAAATCCAAAACACAGTCCCATACAAACCACTGTAAAGACAATTAACTCTACCCCAGCAAAGCCAACCCATTTCTTTGGACAGCAGTCTGCAAAAGAAAGTGGGGTACAGAGTGAACTTGGGGGTAGGGTGGAGAGGAATTCAGCTATTCTGAATGCCTAGCCTGAAAATCAGAATGTCAGGAAGCTTCCATGTGTGGGAAGAAACTGATAAAATCCAGGCCTTCTATTTATATTCACCCACATGAGCTATGGAAAGAGGAAACATTAGCCTCCTCCTGGGAGTCTTCAGATTAAAATAAAATAGCACCCCACCCTCCCTCCTAGAATAAAGCAGGACACAGTAAATGAATAGAGACTCTACAATCAGTAGAGTGACTGAAGAAGTAGGCTGTCAAGTCATGTTTCATTTTTCTTGATTTTGTCTGGATCAATTTCTGACATATAGCTCAAATTACTAGACAATTATTTTAGAAACTGCAGAGGAGTGGTTTGTCACAGGTACACCATCTTCTCTAATTTTGTTTTGACAAGTACTCTCAGTGTAAGGAGTTCTTTTAAGATGTCCAGTAAATTAATCTTTCAAATGATAAATAAATGAGGACCCTTAACATAAAATTCAAATTGCTTATCATCTTACTTGTAGGTTTTAGACAGCTCACTTAAACTAGTCCAGTACATGATTTGAGAAGACAACTAGTTTGAATGTTGACATCTACTTTGTAGAATTCAAAAGCTGAGTAAGATGAATGGCATGCTGTTTTTTGCTCTTACCAGCTATAGCTGTTTGTATGATTAACACCTGTGCTTTTGGACATGTGTACCTGTGGGACTACAGCCTTTTGTTTACATAGGCCTAATAGGGACATTAATTCCTAGACTGCTCTTCTGAATATGGATAGACATTGTGTTCTGCTTTAGTAGTCTATGTGATTTTCTGTATTTCACCAATAGTTTATTTGGTTCATCTTCTAGAAATAAGTATGCAAAAAATTTATTTTTTCCTTGGGGAAAAAAAAAAAAAAGCTATACTAAAAATATGATCACATCCTTGTATTATAGCTACAATAACCTTTTGAGCAGAGAACTTAACCATGATTGAGAAAACACCGTGAATAGAGCACTGTAAAAGGATATTGTTTTCTGAAATGTCTGAGGATTCTCTTCCATTTTGAATAAAATAGACATATAGTCATTGGGATATTTCTCCCCTCCAGGTGAGATCTCATTCTGGATCTATGTATACTTAATTACTGCATACAGAATGGAAATCCTTGGGAGAAAACTCTGTCCCAGATTAGTCAAATGTCATGTGATGGCTACATCTTCTTGAAACTTTGGACTTCTTTCTCCAGCATTTCATAGTTTTGTGCTCTCAAATATCTTGCTAAACATGATTTATCAACATGATCTAATAATGTCTCTCGGGTATGCTAGACAGAGGAATCCCTATTTTGTGAATTGTATCTGTTTATTTTTTAGACTGAGTTAGTGACATTTTTGGTGCTGTTACTACTTGTATAGTTTTGCAGATACACAGACTACTTGTGTTGACACTTCAGGAATTTAGTTAATTTTTATTAGGGAAAAAAAAGAAGGTAATTGAAACTTAGCTGTTATTGACTCTTTCCACATCCAAAGTTAGACAATATGTAAAAAGGGTTTGGTGGGTTTTTTTGGTTCGTTGGTTGGTTTGGTTTGTTCTTTGGTTTGTTTTTTGTGTTGTTTTTTTTTTTGGTTTTGTTTTGTTTTTTTTTTAATTTTATTTTTAATTTTCAATGTATTTTAAGGATATTTCTCTCTCTGTATTTTTTGGTTTTTAATTATTTTTTAGGGGATTGTGCAATTACAATAAATTTTAACCAACAATGAAAGGAGCTTCTTGATAAGAAGCAAGTTATTTCTCCCCTGAAAAAGTTTACACTGAGATTTTAATTTCATTCAGGAGAGTATCAACTAACACTTTAAGATATTGATGTAATTTATGGGGGCTTTTTTGTGTGCTAATTCCAGCTGAAGCTACCAAAATCATTTGATGCTTGTATTTGCCACTAACAAACTCATAGATTGGTATCCCATTTGCAGATTATTCTGCTAACAGTGACACTGAATCACAATGTAACATGGATTTCTGAAAACATATTCTGACATCTAAGTCATTGGATTCAGATATTCTCCCAATCCACAGGAGTAGAATAATTTGAAATTAAGTCAATATAGAGATGAAAAAGGCTCAAACACCCATCTCCCATGTCTGAGTGACAAAACTGCCCAGTCATTCATAGGTTTTCTGTCTTGTAATTGCCAAGTTTTTGGATAATGGAATGAATGGAAGGATACATTAATCATAGTATCATAGAATTATTAAGATTGGAAAAGACTCCTAAGACCACGGATTCCAGCTGCTAACCTAGCACTACCACGTTCATTACTAAACTATGTCCCCAGTTGCCACATTCAAGCACCTTTTGAATGCTTCCAGGGATGCTGACTCCATCACTTCCCTGAGCATCCTGTTCCAATGCCTGATCACCCTTTAGGTGAAAATTATTTTCCTGATAACCAGTTTAAACCTCTCCTGGTGCAAATCATGGCCATTTTCTCTGGTCCTGTCACTTGTTTACTGGGAGAATAGACCAACCACCACATCACAAAAATCTCCTTTCTAGTAGCTGCAGATTGTGACAAGGTGTCATTGTGTCTTGCATGCACACACACCACCACACAGAGGCACAAACCACTCCCCAGGACCTCCTTTTCTCCAGGGCAAAACCTCCAGTCCCCTCAGCTTTTTTCCTCATAAAGCTTGTGCTCCAGAACCTTCACCAGCTTTGTTCCCCTTCTCTGGACAAGCTCCAGCAGCTCAGTACTTTTCTTTTACTGAGGGTCTCAGAACTGGACATAGGATTTGAGTTGGAACCTCATCAGTGCTGATTACAGAGGGATGATCACTGCCCCAGTCCTGCTGGCCACATTATTTCTGCTCCAAATTATACAAACATAATATGCTGGAACTCTTCTGCTAGGACCTATTACTACTCTATCAATGAAGGTTAGGGAAAATATTTTTTTTTCTATTTATAAATGCACCAGATGAAAAATACAGGTCAGGAATAAATTACAAGAAAATCTTTAACTCCTAGTGTAGTATG
The DNA here is from genome assembly GCA_013400415.1 of Scytalopus superciliaris. NCBI lineage: Eukaryota > Metazoa > Chordata > Aves > Passeriformes > Rhinocryptidae > Scytalopus > Scytalopus superciliaris. The sequence goes on from VXBX01007084.1 coordinate 31,902, forward strand.
GATACAGTCATAGCCGCAAGGTGAATAAATCTAAAATCTTTTAAGGTTATGATCCATAATTTTGTGATAATTTATTTCTGAATTTATATCGTGGGAAAATAGATTAAGTAAATGGGAAAACACTTTGCAGTCTTTGCTACTAAAAATACAATTTTTCACTTCAGTGTTAATGAACTCATAATGTTTAAGTAGACTTTTTTCCTTATTTAATGCAGTTCGTGTTTGATAAATCGTATTGTCTCATATAAGAACTGTCAGAATTTGGCATCAGAACAGATATTTCTTCTAGAATATGTCACTATATGTCTATATTTAACTAAGCATTTGTTGCTTATCTGTTACTATTAAACTTTAATATTTAATCCAGCAATGTGGGTTAGCTTTAGAAACTGTCTGCGTAAGAAACTGAACTTGTATTGTACAGACCTTTAAGTAACTGGCAATTTATGTGCTAGATTAGTAGCGATATCCTTTAGCTGGTCAAAGATGAAGAGTGTATCTAGGTAGAGTCCGTATGAATCTTTGCTCATTTGATTGTTCTTTGAATTCTGATCAATGCACAATTTATGTTATCTCCTAACTGAACCAGCAGGATTAACCTGAAACAACACCACAAAACTAAATGCAAATTTGCATCTTAATTTGTGAAATATGAAACAGATGTTAGCCTTTATATTATAGCTAGAATGCAAAAGATAGGAGTGATAGTCATAGAATAAGCAATATCAACCCGTGACACCTACACAGCCTGAGAAGTTCCAAGGTAATAACAGATTCCTGGTTCTCCAGCTAAGATCTATGCAGGAAAATTAATAAGAAAATGCCTTCATTTCATCATGATGGCATTTGGGAGTTATAGAACCCTCTAGTCCATTAGTCAATTTTGTTAATGACTGTCCTCATCCTTTTAATCATGTGAAACACATCGACTGAGCTTCATTTAGTTTAAAGTGCCTTTCAGAAGCCTGAACAGAAACTGAGTGGTGCAAAACTTTTCTTTTCCTCACTGCAACATATATTCACTAACATATATTAGCAATATATATATATATATCACTTTGTGATTTCTATGAAGATACAATATATCTATAGTTTGTAAGTAAAAAAAAAAAATTATTAAAAATTGAAATTTGAGTGTTGCCAAATTATGTTTTATTCACATGCATTTCTAAACTATCTTCCTCATGATAAACATGGAAAACTTATTGATACCTGCACTTTTATTTTTCATCATTCTTGTACAAATATCGTATTTACAGAATTATTTCAGCTCCATGAGCCACTCTTTTTGCCTGTAAATAAAGAATTTCCAATATCAGATCTCAACAACAGTCTTGCAGAATAGGTATTCATTTTCAGAATGACTGCTTTGGAAGCAACTAAATGAACAGTTTTGAACCTTTGCCAGCATGAATTTGAATAGCTAAATTACAAGGATATTGAAATCTTGTACAAGACACAAAAGCACTTCTACTGAATATACAATATTGTAAACATATATCTCACTTTGTTCATTATGAGAACACACTGTGATATATTATTACAGTTTTAAATCCTGGATATGCAACCAAACCAAACCAAACCAAACCAAACAAAAAAACAAACAAACAAACAAACAACCCCCAAACAAACAAACAAACAAACAAAAAACCACAAAACCCCCCAACATACCTAGTATAAGCAGAATTATGGTATCTTATTTAAAAATAATTTTAAAAATGCTGTAAATCATTGGTTTTGACCAACAGTGGAAATTTTTAAGCTGTGTACATCCAAGAATTTCTTCATTGCTTGAGATTTTTGAATATGTAAATGCATGCCATTGATCTTTTAAGAGTTTAACTGAAACTCAATGCTGTCTCAGTTAAAGAACTAATACATTCTTCTGCTTTATTTTTGGAAATGTTACATTTATAATGCATTCAAAACATGTCTGACACATACTAATGGTACTAGACTGCCTCATTAAGAAGTAATAAGTGTTATTCCCTTATTCTATTGAATAAAGAAAAAAAGTTATCACCCTTTCTCTAAAATGTTTATAGAAGTTACCCCAAAACCAGAAGATGAGGAATAAATTCTTATTTTGGTTTGAGAGTGTTCAAAACTAACAGGTCTCAAAAGTCCCCTACCTACGAAGTAAATAAAGCCTTTTGGAGGTATATGAAAATTCCATCAATCCAGCATTTGTGGCATAGATCAAACAAACAAAGAGGAATGAAATAAAGATATTTGGGGGGGATAAACAAAGTCCCAAAAGGCTGCACAATTTTTCTGTAATTTTTCTGTAATTTTTCTGTGAAAATTTTAGTATATACCTCCCCCTCATATGCATGTTGCACTTTTAAAGTAATTCTGAATACATACATTTTCAATATACTAGTATCATGAGTAAATTAGGTCAGTGGGTTTCAGTTAGAAAGGTTCTAAGAGTAGTTTTATAACCATTCAAGTTCTAAAATATTTTAAATATGAATTCTCAGTATACAAATTAAAACCAATAAAATTTAAGTGAACGTTTTAGGTGTTCTTCACTTGTGATATGTACAGAATTTCAATAGTTTTCAAAACACAAAAGTACAGTCTGTCTGCTCCTCTCCATTATGATTGTTTGAATTCTTGAAAAATACCCTATACGTATAACAGAGATGGTAGTATTTTTGCTAACAAAAAAAGTGATTTCAGATCAAAAGACACAAAAGTATTTTCTCATCAGGCAGAAAACCATAATTATTTTATTGTGTTTTCAATAAGAACGTTTAGTTCCATGTGATGTTGCTCCTAAAGGGGAAAAATAGGTATTTGCTTTACAATGTTTAACTAGCAACAAGTAAGCTTTTTTTGTTATAACTTCACAAACCTTTTATTTGAATAGGCTCTTGTTTAGATACTAGATGGGTTTTAGGCTTTTTAAACCTGCAAATGGGAAAAAATCTCATGTATTTCACCCTGGTGTGAATTTTCTTATTTAAAGACCCTCTTCAATGGTTAACTACTTAGGAATGACCTACTTTGTGTTCATTGAGTAATTAGTCCAGTTTCAATTCAATTCACATTTAGGTAAATTACATTAGAGAGAGGTGGGTCAAGCTGTTGTTTTTTTCTAGTGTTTGTTATGGTTGTTCTGGTACATTCACCGAGATAAAAGCTGAAAGTATTTCACTGTTGCTAGAAAATTTACAATAATGTAATTTTACTTTTCATTTATTTCTCATTATATATTTATATAATTATGCATGCATAATATTATTTTTCATTTAAAACAGCCTGTCTCTGACTTCTGTGGATATTTTACAGTGATCTTTGAAGATGCTGATCTTCATGTCTGAGGGGCCATTTTCCGATTCTCTACTTATTTCTAAGGTGTTTATACATTTTCTTTTCCATATTTTCCCCTCTTGAATTATTAACCTGCAAACTACTACCATCTCAATAATGTGTTTAAAATTTTGACATGGTCTTAACTTTCTTACAGATCACCAACAACTTTCTAAGCAAAACTGAGCCAAATTCACAGAGTGGTGCCTCACCAAAACATTCCAGTCTGTGAAACTATTTAGCTTAATTCCAAATAGTTTTGAATACCTCCTACTATGCATGCAGATGTCCACAGCATGACTGAACTTCCAAGATACAGAGACTCAACAGTTCCACAATATCACAGCCGGACTACTTAAATGCATATGCATATGTATATGAATAATTCCTTTCTGTTACCAGTCAGACTGTTCAGAAATCAGAAGTAATAGATAGATCATTGTCCATATGGAGACCAGTAATGAATGGTGTCCCTCAGGGGTCAGTGCTGGAGCCGATACTGTTGAACATCTTTGTTGGCAACATGGTCAGTGGAACTGAGTGCACTTTCAGCAAGTTCACTGATGACACCAAGCTGTGTGGTGCAGTCACTGCACTGGAAAGAAGGGATGCCATCCAGAGGAACTTTGACATGCTTGACAGGTGGGCCAATGCAAGCCTTGTGAAGTTCAACAAAGAGAAGTGCAAAGTCCTTGTTAAGGAAACTTTCTTGTCCAACTTTCCAGGAATCACTCTGGCAGTCACTCTCACACTATCTGAGCTGGGACTGAAGCCCCTTCAAAGCTACACACCTCACACTCACAGTCAGACCAGATTTCCTTACTGACTCTACTTTGTTTCACATAGCAATCTCAGACATCTGGATCCTTGAAATAATTTACCCATGGTGCCTTAACTAAATGGTAAAATAGCAGAATAAGAGCTCAAGCTGGTGTCTCTGAGGAGGCACCCTGAAAAAAGGAACTCCTGGGCTTTTTTTACCCTCACAGTGTAAGCACAGGAAAGTCACGGGGTTATCAGCTCCTGCTGTGTCTCTCACTGTCCCATCACCTTGCTCTTAATTGTGCAAAGGATTGCCATTTCACTGCCTCTTGTCTCAGGCTGGCAGCTCTCACCACCCGAAGCTTAACCTGTAACTTGCACTGCAGCTGCACACTGAGCTACCTGTACTAAACATATTCCTCATCAGTTCTACATGGGATCACAGCAGTCCCAGGCACACCAACAGTTTGGGCAGATAATTGATTGAGTGCAGCCCTGTGGAGAAGGACTTGGGGGTGATGGTTAATGCAAAACTCAACATGAGCCAGCGCTGTGTGCTCACAGACCAGAAAGCTAACCAAATCCCTGGCTGCATCCAAAAGAGCATGGCCAGCAGGTCAAAGGGGCTGATTCTCCCCCTCTACTTTGCTCTTCAGAGACACCAACTGGAATACTGCATATAGTTCTGGTGTCCCCAACATAAGAAGGACATGGAACTGTTGGAGCAAGTCCAGAGGAGGGCCACAAAGTTGATAAGGGGACTAGAGCATGTCACCTACGAAGATAGGCTGAGAAAGTTGGTACTGTTCAGCCTGGAGAAGAGAAAGTTGTGTGGAGACCTTGTGGCAATCTTTCAGTATCTGAAGGGGGCCTTCAGAAGCCAGACAGGGACTCTTGATCAGGAAGTGTAGTGACAAGACAAGGACTAACGGGTACAAACTGAAAGAGGGGAAATTTAAGCTAGATGTATGGAAGACATTCTTTACTGTTAGGGTGGTGAGATCCTGGAACAGGTTACCCAGGGAGATTGTGGATGACCCAAACCTGGTAGTGTTCAAGACCAAGTTGCATAAGGCCTTGAGCAACCTGGTTTAATGGGAGGTGTCCATGCCTGTAGTGGTGAAACTGGAACTAGATGATTTTTAAGGTCCCTTTCAATTCTTAATATTCTATGATTCTCCTTCTGTTATATACCAAACCTATCTATTTCTTAAATACTTCATATATAAATAATATATAATCTCTGCATTATTTGTGTCATAAAAACTGATGCTCTATTTCATAGAATGTATTATGGCAAAGTTAGGTAATGAAATCCACTTACTATCTATCAGTACTTTTTCCTAAGATCTTTTATCTCTTTGTCTGTTTACAGTAAACTTCTGAACTAATAAAGGTGTCAGGAACCACAAAAAACCAATTAGTTCACACATTGAACTTATTAAGATGAAAATGCTATAGATAATCTTCAGAAAAAGCCTCTATGGCACTGTAATATTTTCCCATTGTTATTCTTTCATTATCTCTGTAACTCATAAGTGAAATTTTGAAGAAGAAATATATTTTCTAAGGAGCTGGAATAGTGACAGTCCACAAATTACTTTTGCCTAATTTCTAATCTGACACACAAGCAATCTTTAACAAAGATTGAAGAACTGTTGTGTTTAGTTTCTACAGTAGCAATTTAATTTTTTTTGTTTGTACCTAGAGGAATATATTGTTAGACAGAGTTACTTGACACTGCTATAGTGTTTTATTAAGCAGCAGATGGCTCTACCAGTTTACCATGTCTGTCCTTCATCAGCTGTAACAGCAGGTACTTACGGTTTTCACACTAAACTAAAATCAAAACAAAATAAAAAAACCCAAACCAACAACAAAAAAACACAAACAAAAACAAACAAACAAAAAACCCCAAAAGCAAAAACACCAAACCCCCCCAACAAACTACAACAACAACAAAAACAGAGAAAGATTATGATTCTAGATTTAATCCTGAAGAAAGGGTACTCTTCAACGTGTGAGTGGTCTTTTTCTTTTTTCTTTTTCTTTTCTTTTTTCTTTTTTTTTTTTAAGGCCCTTGTGGTTTTATATATTAATCTGGAAACAAAGGCTTTCTTTTCATAAGTAAGACAAAATATGCCACTGAAACTTGCTTTCAAAAATTGTGTTCAAGATTAAGTAGAAAACAATAATAAATATATTATGAATATTTATCAAATGCAGGTGTAACGTATAGTTGATGAAGACCCCTTTGTTCAGCCTAGTGTTATACACTCTAACAAATACTCAGACAATATGTTACAAAAAAGTTAGTATCTTTACTATGTATTGTTTATTATTTAATTATTGTTTATTATGTAATTGCTTACTGTACTACATTTGCCATTGAAAGTCCCTTTGTCCTTTTTTTCAGTGGTGTACTCAGGAGTCTTGTGTATAACTACTTCATTTATTTAATTAATTGCAAAGGACGACAGATTTTCTGTTTTCAAAACTCAACAATATACTAGTTTGTAGATGTTAATAAATAAGTACTTGTGATCATCTGAAAAGTGTATCAGATAGATACTCATGCAACATCATGGAAGCTATTTTATTGCTATTTTATCACTATTTCTGATAAGAACACTATATCTGGAGGTATTTTAAGATTTTTTTACATACCTTCAAAACCAAAGAGATGCAGCTACTGACTTAAAATTGCACTCATCTTTAAAATACAGGAAAAAACAAAAAACCCACAAATGTAGTTTATGTTGTCAATAATCAAAAACTCTGTATGACAGATGGTATTAACATACAACTAGTAGGAGAAATAAGTTATTGTCAATGGTTTCAATTATGAAGAATTCAATTATTACTTACACTAGACCAGGTTAGTCAGAACAGAACTAGATACATCAACATTTTTCTACCTGGCTAAAATTAAGGCTTTCATCTCTGCCATTTAAATCTAAATCTTTATATTTTCATGTGCCTTATAAATGTCAAAACCAAATCATGTTTTGTGACACAAATCTACCTGCAAGAGTTAAGTTAATGTTCAAAGAAGAATATGTAATTTTTGTCTGAGCAAGTTATAAATCTACTTGATCTTATGAATTTTGCTGCATCTATTTCCATGGCAAGGAGAAAAAAAAAAAATACAATCTTATAACTTTTCTGAGATTATACTTCTATACAGTCTTGTGTATTAAACTCTCCTCTGAGGACTAAACAACAGGTACACAGTAAGTTTAGTGGGGCCCTCATGTATATTTTGTTTAAACATTCTTTACCTAACAAATATTTGAAGAGTTATTTGTTAGTGATTCAGTTGCTGGCATGCAATGGAAGACATGATCACAGAACAATAGAATGGTTTGCATTAGAAGGAACCCTAAAGGCCATCTACTTTTACCTCACCCTGCCATGGGCAGGAACACCTTACACTAGACCAGGTTAGTCAGAACCTTACCCTGCCTGCTCTCGAACACCTCCAGGGATGAGTCCACAACTTCTCCAGGCAACAAGTTCCAGACCCTCATCTTCCCACTATCTAATCCAAACTTACCCTCTTTCAGCTTCAAGCTGGTATCTATCTAGCAACATTTAGAGTATCTCAACAAATGTGGGACAGGCATTCACCCTGGCACATAAAACACATGCACTTCGTGAGAAGAAACTGGCAGGGATCCTGTAGGGCAACTCAGGTTATGATAGATGACTACCTTTAGCAGATTGAATCTCCCCTTCATTAATTATTATTTTTGAAAAATATTTGTAACAATTTAGAAGAAATTTGCTTCTTGAGTTAGGATTACTACCTAACAGTATCTTACTACTTTTACAGCATTCCAGGAATTGAAACAAACAAAAAAATTGCTAACTTTGCCTTGATAGACTGTTAGAGATACATCACAGATGAGAAAGTTTTGAAAATTTTCTTATCTAAATTCAACAAAAATCAGTTAGAGCATTAGAGTGATTTTGACAGATATGTGATGCAGCCAACCACATTACAACTTAAATTGCACTATTATGATTTGCCCAGAAATTCAAAAGTTCAAGAAGATTCCAGGGTTTCTTAAAACTTTGTTTGTCTTAAAGAACAATGTTACCCTATTTTGCTGTCTTTCAGTTTAGTCACAAAACTTCTAGTAATTTAATTTCAACATTATTATGATTCATTATGCAAGATGCATCCGTCAAAGTGTGAACTGTAAGTATGCAGGATCGTTTAGTGTTTTTTCATGTAGAGCCTTATGAATTACCCTAATTAGATATGAGTGATTGCTAGTCATTTTGCTAAATTTCATTAAAAAAATAGGCAAATTTGATAATTAAAGATTACAGGATATATTGCAATACTGGTGAGCAAATATGTTTGATGCACTGCATTAATTGCCTTAATAATTAGTGAGATGACTAGATTAAAATAATATGTTTTCAATATTCCATAAAGATGTTTGGCCAAGGCATAGATACAGATGTTTGAGTTAGCTAGCAAACATAGCAATCTATATTGGTAAAACTGAAAAGCTATCTATTTTATTCCTTAGGTTTCTGCAACACATCTTTACACTAGAATAAAATAACTTTTTTTCATTACTTTCTTGTTTAGTCCCTTCTCACTTCAAACTGAACTGTGTTTGATAAACTGTTCATATCTCAGAAGTGATGTTAGTAGAGACACAATGTTTCAATGAAAATCTATGTTGGTATGTGTTCAGAAGTTTCACTATAAAATCTTGCCAGGCTGCTGGCTAGCTGTAACAACCAGCATGAGAGCAAACATAGTCTTTTCTCTTTTAAAGGAAGAAAAGACTGCCAATTTTATTTAGGTTTTTCACAACTTCCATTTTATCTGCTCGAATTTTTTATCAAATTACTATTTATATTATCCTGGCTACTATGTTTCCAAGTGCTTCATAATGCTATAAAAGGACAATTTTGTTATTCAAGTTTTACTGAAAAGCAAAATTCTCAGAGGTCTCTATAACTGAGGGTAATTTCTTTCTGCCAGTTTTAGAACCACTGGATGACAGAAAGTAATGAATATATGATCTTCTAAGTCATGGTTATTCTGTACATCAAATAATTTTTCACTGCCATGAAGACCGGTCTGGTTTCCTTGCATGCTAGTACACCCGGTTGGTGCTGAAGCTGTGGGACAGGAGAAGAAAAAAATAAAAATAAAAGGAAAATAAGATTTTGTCTCCAAACACCAATACAAGGAAATGGAAAAAGATAATAAAGAGCAAATTGCATTTGCTAAAATATTGCTTCAGAGATGAATTCAGAGTCAATTGTTTAACTCCTTTCCCAGAATACTCTGATTGAATTATTTGATGGTCCAGTTACAAATGCCAAAAAAATAATCACTATTTTGGGTCTTGGCAGAATATGAGGGTATTATCATTTGTGCAGTGCACATTCCAATTAAAAAGGGGAAAAAATATTGTGTTTGATTGCACTACTGTTTTGATACTCTTATTTTAAGAAATGAAAAAGTAAGTTACTTTATATAATTTTATATATTTTGATACAACAGGAGCCTCCCACTCTCGCCATGCTTCTACTGTGGCAGGGCAGCATGAGAACTAAGACATAAACAATTGCCTTTTGCAGTGTTAGCATCAGCTTTAGCAGATCCTCCTCCACTCCCATGTATACCCCATAATAATAATTTGATAGCTAGGAAATTATATAAAGAGATAAATAAAGGTTGACTTCAGTAAATTTAGATATATTACTGAGCTCACATTTCCTTTTTTGTTGTTGAGTAGCTGAAATGTCGTGTTGTGGGAAACCAGTTTCAGATTAACTATGTAATTTTGCCCACTGGTTTCCAGTTAGGTTTCCCAGTAAAAAAAAAAAAAAATCACTGAATACCTCACCACAGGCCCTTTCCTCAGTATCTTTTGCTCAAATTTAACACAGCTTAGTCAGTGGCTTTGTGATATTCTCTGCTAATTTACTGAATGATTCCCATGACAGTGTAGTAGGAATTTATATGAAAAAGGGACAAGACATAAAGGAACTTAAATCCCACAGTGTTTAGTGTATTAAATGCTCTTTTAGATCTAACCTTGGTTACTGTTCTTTAGTAAGTTCTAAACTTGTCTAAAAAACGTTAAGTGGCGCTGGTAGCAAAGAATTAGGTACATAGCAAATTAGAGACGTTTTTAAAATCTCATTTTTGCATGTAAGCCCTTTAAACAGGAGATGAACCCAAAAACTGGGGAGATCTAGTCCTCAGCCATTTTTTAAATTTTGATTGTCTTCACACTTTATTATTGCATAATATAATTTTGTCTGCCAAACAGACTTTTAGAGTATCATGGTGAACTATTTGTTTTGGAGAAATTTGAAGTTTTACTTCTGTGTGAAGGACAATGTTTTTCCCATTGCTTGATTTATGAATATGTTACATCTATGTCAGAACTTAGTGCTATTTTGTTGTCATAATTATGATTGAAAGTTTAATTGATTTTAGAATATCCTTTTTTTTTTTTAATGACTTTTTTTATTGCCACATAAATCTAAATGATGGTAATAGTAACAATAATTTTAATAACAATAATGCACAGAAACTCTGATTTTATAGGTCTACCATCATTGAACTTCAAATTAATTTCTTAGTACCTTTTTTTTTTTTTTTTCCAAATACGTAATGAAAACAACACTGAACAAACCACAGGTTTTCTTTGTCAAGTATGTGAAACATCTCACTAATACAGTCCTTTATTTTTTCTCAAATTACTAAGCATTCGATTCTAGGAGAAAAGTGCTTTAGTTAAAATACTAGAGTTTGAACTCACATATAAGCTAGTCGATATTAAAAATATATATTTTCTAAATTTTATCTTCCAATGCAATATCATAGAATAATATTTTAAAATACATGTATACTGCATACTATTTTCCATACTGATGGGCTTTTATTGAGGCTGCTTCAATGACAAAATTATAATGGACAAAATCTATTTTTATTTAAAAAACTGAAGAGATAATTTTCACTAACTGTTTCTCTAGTGTTTAAAATATACATAACTGACTAGTTTGAAGTGATTTTTTTAATATACATTTTATGTCTTTCCTTAAATGTCACATAAAAATCATACAAATACCATAGAATAATTTGGAACTGTCTGACGTATAACGTTATCAAATAATATCTGATCTGGGAGGAAGCCTCCACACATGCTGTGTAGCTATGGTCATATTATAAGCACAAATAAAGTTGGGTTTTTTTCTTTTTTTTTTTTTCCTGTTTTGCCATCATAAATCATTCATAAAGTCCAGAACAAATTTTTAAAAAATGAGGTAAGTATTAGCTTAATTTTCTTAACACATTTCTTAACTTAATTGATATCATCTGGGATTCTCATTTGGCTACTTGTTTCAATAGACTTTTAAAAAGAAAATCTAGTTTTTAAGAAAACTTTTCTGCATATAAATTATCAGCAATGATCAATTTTGGGTTCTCTTTTTTATTTTTATTGGGTTTTTTGTTTGTTTATTTGTTTGTTTGTTTGTTTTGTTTTGTTTTATTTTGATTGTTGGGGGGTTTTTTAATTTCTTGAAACTTTTACAGTTTCCAGAATAAATGCAAATATGTCTCCTGTTAACCACTGTTTTGACTTTGCATGGCCCTAATGAAAAACGTTTGTCAGATTTCATGCAATCTTTCCCCTCATTTTATAGCAGAATTGCTCTTGTTTTCAGTGTGATAGCGGTGTCCTGAGTGGCAGTTCTTCCTCTGCTCTTCATGGTTCTCACTTCAAATATATCTTTTCACTTCTTAGTCCTCCTTTTCCCCTGGGAACAGATATTTATAACAAATTAACTAGCTGTCTCTATAAGTGAAAATATAATAATTTTTACAGAACAAAAATAATCTGTTTAAAGGAAAATTATACATTAAAATTAAATGCAGTGTTCTGTCAGGTTTCTCAGCGTGTTCATAGCTACCCATAAAGATACATAGTGTCTTTAATTCCCTTACCCTTTCCCACACAGAAAGCAACCTCGAAATTCTCATTTTTTCTTCTGAAATTAAGGTTCTCATTTGTTTTGGATGCAGTATCTTCTATTTCTACAATTGCCTTGTATGTTAGATGTGGCTGGAATTTAATTAACTTTCTTCAGTAATAGCCATACAAGAACTGTGCTTTGAATTTGTGGATAAAACAGTGCTGGTAGCACACCATTGTTTCAGCTATTGCTAAAATATGCACAGTATCAAGGCTTTTCCTCTTGCTTTGAATGGATTGGGGAAGAAGTTGAGAGGGACTTAGCTGAGACAAATGATAACAGTCGGCCAAAGTGATAATATGACTTTGTGCTTAGAATTAAAAGCTCAGAGAAAAGATGAGGAAGGTAGGACACTCATGGTTATGATATCTTCCCAAGTAATCACTGTAAGTGTTGAGATTCTGCTTTCCAGACAGTGGCTAAACTTTTCTCTGTCAACGGGACATAGTGAATGAATATCTTGTTTTTCTTCCTTTACACATCCAGCTTTAAATCTCCTTATTTAACTGTTGCAATATCAATCTACCATTTTCTCTCTTTCTTCCTATTTTCTCCTTCTCTGGAGATAGAGGGGAGTAAATGAGAGTCTGGGTAGGTGTTTTGCTGTTTGCCATGGCCAATTAATCATGCTTTGCTACTTTTCATCAATCTTTCAGAGTGTGCTGTCATGATAGGAGGGGTGCCAGCATTTTGTTGGTTTGGGTGGGGTTTTTGGGGAGTATTTTTGGATTTATGTTTGTGGCTTTTTAGTTTCTTTTCTCTCCCACAGGCTTTTAAAACTTAAATGTTGTTACTTTAAAATTTAAGTCTTACATCAAATAAGTAGATTTAGTCTACTCTACTGCCTAGATTATATATTCAGTTCATAAAATTATTGCATACCTATGTTCTCAAGTCATGGCAAAGTACGTTTACATCTATTAGAAGTTTTTTAAAGAGGTATTTATTTGAGGTATATGGATGTAAATTTATTGTGAATATTGAATGAACAAAGCCTTGTACATGAAATTAAAAAAAAATAAAATAGAGTACTAAACTATGCAACAAAATACAGTTCAATTGATTTTATCCTATTTTTACAAGGTAATTTATTTGATGGTATCAAAACTTTCACAAGCATTCTGGCAAGAGCTGGAAGCTTCACACCCTTACAGACTTTCTTGTCAGCATGCTTAAGTTTCAAAGCACCTGATGGTATCAAGCCCTGGTTCATAAATACATAGTAATTGAGAATGTTTGATATTCATTAGCTGTGTAAAGTGACATTCATCTACCAACATGCTGTCTAAAGCTTAGGCACATAATGTAAGCTATTTATCTGGATGTCCTCTAAAGCCAATGGAAAGGGGCATCTTGCAAAAGGTAACATTTACTCTAAATGTAAGGAACAAAGTGAGGAGCGTTGAATCACTCTACAGGTGGTTCTGTAAGTTATCGAATGACTGGTGTACACTGTCAATGTAACTTCTAAATAGCTAGAGGCAAGATTAATCCCACTATGAATTACACTTTATTTCACAGTTACATACATTAAAGATGAATTTTACAAACTTCTAAATAGCTAGAGGCAAGATTAATCCCACTATGAATTACACTTTATTTCACAGTTACATACATTAAAGATGAATATTACAAATGTCTGACTTTAAAAAAAAAAAATCAAAGTATCTTTCCAGATGTATATTGCTGCAGTGTTTGCTCAAATTTATGTTTTCTGTAAATATTTCTGTTGATATATAAGACTGCTGTCCAGAATATTTAATGATATCAGTGGTGCATTTGCATTCAGTATCAAGTATTATACATATTGTTTAATTAAATGCAAGGTAGAGTAGTTCTCAAGAAGGACAATGAATTCATCTAAATACAGAGAATATGTAGAATTACTGTAAAGAAAACCAATAGGACTATAAATTTTCAATTCTCTTGAAATGAATGAATTACAGATCTCTGAATTTAGGAATAAACCTTACCAAATTTAGCTTTTTCTTTTTTTTTTTTTTTTTTTTTTTTTTTTTTTTTTTTTTTTTTTTTTTTTNTTTTTTTTTTTTTTTTTTTACTTTTGTTTTTTCTTTTTTTTTTTCTTTATGTTGCTCTCTTCATATAATCTTGTATCTTCCTGTTACAACAACCATAACTAATCAAGACTCAAAAATAATGGCTTTCCTTTTTATTTTTTTCCCATGACATTGGGACATACACTGATCAATGGCATGTTCAAAGACAGGCAACAAAGCTGATGAGGGGTCTGGAGTACGTCTTATTAGGAGCAGTTGAGGCACCTCGGGCTGTTTAGCATGGAGAAAAGCAGGTTGAGGGGAGAATTTATTGCTCTTTACATCCACCTGACATGTAGGATGATGTTAGGTCTGTGCATGACAATAATGAGTTTCATGTGTTACAGACTGTAGAGAGTTTTACAGAATAGTTTTTCATTTTAAGCCAACTTTCCCTGATACTAGATGGAAACCTGTTTGTCAGGAGTCTGTTGTTTTCCAGGTTTATCTCACCTGATTTCCTTTCACAATTCTCACAAAATACTGGTATACTTTTTAGGCTTCTGCAAGCCATACATTTTACCTTAAAAATAATTATAGTAATGCACATCCTTTGAAAAGTAATATTGTAATAATTGTAATTTGATATTTTTATAACTTCATCACCAAACATAAATAAAACATTAAAATATGTTATAAAAATAAACTCATCACTTCCCAGACGTTATGAATAGGGAGGCAAGAGTTAAAATACCAACATGGTTACATTGTATAATTATGACTGAAGCTGCTTAATGTTGAAATTTACTTTGAAATGTTACATTTCCAGACATGTATTTTAAAACCTATGAAGTTCAGTTTAAGTAGGCATACATAAAAATCAAACAACTTTGAAGATAGGCTTTATTGTGCACTTTAATTTTTGAAGTCAGCAGGCATTCAATTACACATTTAAACATATCCTTACAGAATTTAATCACTTTAAACATGGAGAAGAAAATGTATAAATTCTATGATACAGTTACTTTTACATAATACTTTGAGTGTATAAAGTCATAACCAGAACCAAAAAAAAATCAACACAAAACAAGCATATATTTTTTTAAATCTAAACCTAACACAAATATGTATGTAGAAAATAATTTATGAAATACATCTGGCAAAGAAACAAATTTAAGATAAATTAATTCAGGAAAATTAAAAAACAAGAAAGAAAAAAATATCTTTTGTGAACACATTAGAATTAATTTACACTAATAAGAAAGATGTGTGGTGAAAAATAAGTGCATATACTTTATAACTTGCAATATTTTCACCAGTTTATGATTTCTCTATTCCTTTAATACATAAATATATAAATCTTCTCATTGGACACTGTGCAAAGCATGTAAAATTCAGGTAATTATTCCTTTTTAATCCCTAAAAACACATAGTAGAATGATATTAGAAACACATGGTAATGTGTTTTTAAAATCATATCAATCAATAAAACCATACTAATATAATTCTAAGTAAGATTAAGTCTCCTTTGATACGCATATATATATATATAAAAGGATTAGTTCACATACTTTAAAATACCATTGTATAACATTTTAATTTCCATAATGAAAGGTAGACAAACAATAACTTCTATTTTTGAGTCAAACCTTTGAAGTACAGACATGAAAGAAACCACAGAGGAGCAAGATTTTTTTTTTTTTTCCTGTTTGCTGACCCACAGAAAACCTAAAATTACATAAAAGAAATTGTATTCTTTTGTATTAAAAAAACTTATCAATAAGATAGGAAAAAAACTGATAAAATGGCAGAGAAAAAGTAGTATCTTTAGAACTGCAAAAGACAAAAATGGACTTTCAAAATATAAAGAAATTTCACCTGTATGATGAGGTCAAGTTTATGATGTTATAGACTCTGTATTTATCAGGAGTTAGTCTTGCAAACTGAAGGAGGAATTTACAGTTAGCCTATAATTTGCCAGTGTGAACAATATTACCCATCTACAGTTTCAGAGAAATAAAAATTATACCACAAACTTTTCAACTCTACAAAACCAAAAAACTGTAGTTAGGCAATGACTAATGTTTAATGTATAAATCATTTGGATATACAGATTAAAGATCTTGGGTAGTACAGACTAAAGAACTAAAATGTTTAACAAATGGATATTGAAATCTTAGCAGCAATTAAGATAAACAGATAAAATGAGTACATGCAGCTTAATGTAGGAAATATAATTTAATTTTACCCATCTTGAATTGCTCATAATAAATATTTTGGGTCGTAAATCTTACTTAAATTTGCCAGTTCTAAAAAATATTTTTGTTTAACCTATGTACTTTGTACAATAACTATTCACACTCTACCTGTACTTTTCAAATATATCGCATGATGCTACTTTGCAACTGAGTTGGAATTTAATCTGTGGTTTTCCCAGAGATATTAATGAATAGATATTATGCAGAATTTTTTAGAACAAGAACAAAGAGTTTTATTTAGTTAGCTGAAAAAAATGTTTTTTCTTCTTGCTTTCCTGGAAAAAAAAATCAGAAAATACCTAGTAACAGGCAATTAATTGGAACACAGCTTATTAGAAACTGTAGGCATCCATATATACTCAGTTTGACTACCATACATGCACCAAATATGACTTAAAACTTTAGTAGTCTATTGATTTTAATTTATTTACCTACATTTTTTTTTTNGCCAACTTTCCCTGATACTAGATGGAAACCTGTTTGTCAGGAGTCTGTTGTTTTCCAGGTTTATCTCACCTGATTTCCTTTCACAATTCTCACAAAATACTGGTATACTTTTTAGGCTTCTGCAAGCCATACATTTTACCTTAAAAATAATTATAGTAATGCACATCCTTTGAAAAGTAATATTGTAATAATTGTAATTTGATATTTTTATAACTTCATCACCAAACATAAATAAAACATTAAAATATGTTATAAAAATAAACTCATCACTTCCCAGACGTTATGAATAGGGAGGCAAGAGTTAAAATACCAACATGGTTACATTGTATAATTATGACTGAAGCTGCTTAATGTTGAAATTTACTTTGAAATGTTACATTTCCAGACATGTATTTTAAAACCTATGAAGTTCAGTTTAAGTAGGCATACATAAAAATCAAACAACTTTGAAGATAGGCTTTATTGTGCACTTTAATTTTTGAAGTCAGCAGGCATTCAATTACACATTTAAACATATCCTTACAGAATTTAATCACTTTAAACATGGAGAAGAAAATGTATAAATTCTATGATACAGTTACTTTTACATAATACTTTGAGTGTATAAAGTCATAACCAGAACCAAAAAAAAATCAACACAAAACAAGCATATATTTTTTTAAATCTAAACCTAACACAAATATGTATGTAGAAAATAATTTATGAAATACATCTGGCAAAGAAACAAATTTAAGATAAATTAATTCAGGAAAATTAAAAAACAAGAAAGAAAAAAATATCTTTTGTGAACACATTAGAATTAATTTACACTAATAAGAAAGATGTGTGGTGAAAAATAAGTGCATATACTTTATAACTTGCAATATTTTCACCAGTTTATGATTTCTCTATTCCTTTAATACATAAATATATAAATCTTCTCATTGGACACTGTGCAAAGCATGTAAAATTCAGGTAATTATTCCTTTTTAATCCCTAAAAACACATAGTAGAATGATATTAGAAACACATGGTAATGTGTTTTTAAAATCATATCAATCAATAAAACCATACTAATATAATTCTAAGTAAGATTAAGTCTCCTTTGATACGCATATATATATATATAAAAGGATTAGTTCACATACTTTAAAATACCATTGTATAACATTTTAATTTCCATAATGAAAGGTAGACAAACAATAACTTCTATTTTTGAGTCAAACCTTTGAAGTACAGACATGAAAGANTTTACAGTTAGCCTATAATTTGCCAGTGTGAACAATATTACCCATCTACAGTTTCAGAGAAATAAAAATTATACCACAAACTTTTTCAACTCTACAAAACCAAAAAACTGTAGTTAGGCAATGACTAATGTTTAATGTATAAATCATTTGGATATACAGATTAAAGATCTTGGGTAGTACAGACTAAAGAACTAAAATGTTTAACAAATGGATATTGAAATCTTAGCAGCAATTAAGATAAACAGATAAAATGAGTACATGCAGCTTAATGTAGGAAATATAATTTAATTTTACCCATCTTGAATTGCTCATAATAAATATTTTGGGTCGTAAATCTTACTTAAATTTGCCAGTTCTAAAAAATATTTTTGTTTAACCTATGTACTTTGTACAATAACTATTCACACTCTACCTGTACTTTTCAAATATATCGCATGATGCTACTTTGCAACTGAGTTGGAATTTAATCTGTGGTTTTCCCAGAGATATTAATGAATAGATATTATGCAGAATTTTTTAGAACAAGAACAAAGAGTTTTATTTAGTTAGCTGAAAAAAATGTTTTTTCTTCTTGCTTTCCTGGAAAAAAAAATCAGAAAATACCTAGTAACAGGCAATTAATTGGAACACAGCTTATTAGAAACTGTAGGCATCCATATATACTCAGTTTGACTACCATACATGCACCAAATATGACTTAAAACTTTAGTAGTCTATTGATTTTAATTTATTTACCTACATTTTTTTTTTTTTTTGTAATAGGGCAGATATGGTTTATCCACTGCTGAGAAGAGCTTACACAGCCTCAAGCCCTTTACTGCCTCTGACTCCACCCTGCCAGAGAGGAGGCTGGGGGTGCACAAGAAGCTGAGAGGGGGCACAGCAGGGAGGGCTGACCCCAACTGACCAAGGGGATATTCTATACCATATGATGTCATGCTTAGCATAGAAAATTGGGAGGAAAGGAAATGGGAAGGATTGGAGAAAATATGTTTGTCTTCCCAAGTCACCATTATGTGTGATAGAGCACTGCTTTCCTAGAGATGGCTGAACACCTGCCTGCCCATAGGAAATGGTGAACAAGTGCC
The DNA here is from genome assembly GCA_013400415.1 of Scytalopus superciliaris. Classification (NCBI taxonomy): domain Eukaryota; kingdom Metazoa; phylum Chordata; class Aves; order Passeriformes; family Rhinocryptidae; genus Scytalopus; species Scytalopus superciliaris. Next base: position 51,023 of record VXBX01007084.1, read on the forward strand.
CTGTTTTGCTTTGTTTGTGCATGCAGCTTTTGTTTTCTATATAAACTGTCTTTATCTCAACCCACAAATTTTCTCTTTTACCCTTCTGTTTCTCTCTGCATGCCACTGGGGGCAAGTGAGGAAACAGCTCTCTGGGGCTTAGTTGCCAGCTGGGCCTAAACCATGATAACACCTTATATGTCAAATTAAGAATTTAGAATGTCAGTCTAATTAAAAAAAAATAATAATTAACTGTGCAATCAAAATGCAGAAAATTATTTATACTGTTCATCTAGATATAATAAATTAATATTGCCAGTCCACACTTTCCTAATTTTGGTCCAAATAAAAAAAAAAATATTACTAGCAATTATGCAAATAAAATTATTATGCATGAAAAGTCTTTGCTCTGGTGTTATCCCCACTCTCTCACTATTCCTCTAATCCTGAGGCTGGTAGGTTTAGCTACAATGAGAGGAGTATCAGTTTGGCACCATCCTGAGCTCCTTCTCAAGAGGAGTGTGATGTTAATGAGGGGAATTTACGACAGTCTTTTTGCCAACAGCATCATAATGTTAATGTTGTAGGTCTTTTGAGTGGTTTGGTTTAGGTGTGTGTGGGGTTTTTTGTTGTTGTTGTTTTTGTTTTGGTTTTGGGTTTAGTTTAGTTTGGGGTTTTGTTGTTGCTTTGTTGTTTGGTTTTTTTTAATATATTCTGTTTGAGTTTTGTGGGGGTGATTTCTGCATCTTTTCTGAATTTCTTTGCACTTCGCACTTTCTTAATCATTCTACAACTTGGTGCAAGCTAGAAATATTAGATGCTTTATATTTGCCCTTTTCGTAATCCCTGAAATGAATTTTCACCCAGTTCCTTAGTTTGTGAGCGCTGTTAAGTTGTTAACAGCTCCAGGACTTCCCATGCTATCCTATGCTCAGATGTTTGAATCCCCTGCTGTTATCCCACGCATGTGCTCCCTTATTAAGCATCATTATTCTAGGTTTATAGATATGTCATTCTACACAGCCTAACTACTTGGGCTTTTTTGCATTTATATCAAAATTATTAGTGAGAAGTGTTATGGCATCCAATTATAGAAAACTAAGCAAAAATGAGACCAATTATGTTTCAGCCCCCTGGCCATTAGACAACTGTTACATCTAAGCAAGCTAAAACAAACTGCAAACAAGCTAACACAAGTTCAGACAGAGCTTGGCAAACCCAGAATTCCAGCACATGTTAATAAAAATCCTGTTAGTTGATATTAATAGTGACAATATTATACCTATCAGACTGTAGGTCTACACTCTGTACTCTTTTCTTGTGCTTTATAAGAAGGCCTTCCATCATGTGTCTGAAGAATTAAAATTGCTTCTGAGTTAAAGTTGCATCTAGTATATGGCATTATACTTCTTGGTTTTATACCATCTGTTATAAGGATGTGGATATTATATTTTTCTGTGTTGACTTCTGGAGAAGTAACTGTTCCAAAACAAAGAGTTATCAAGCCGGGCATAAAACACCAATTTTTTCAGAAATGAATCATTATATTGGGCAGGTTACTAATTTTTATTCCTGGAAGACTGTTCCAGGGAGGGCTCAAAAGGCACTTTGAAACTGAAACTCAAACAGTGTTGTAAATGTAACAGTATTTTAATACAAGAGGTAGCCAAGTATAATGGGACCCCGAGCAAGAGAGGGGAGAGAGAGAGAACCAAGCCCCACATAAAGACCTACCAGGTGTTACTTACGCATGTTGTCTCACCAACTTCAGAATGTCCAGACTTCCCACTGTAAAGGCAACATCCTCAGAGGCCAGCACGCTCACTGGCAGGCAGCCCCACCTTGGCAATGTGGTCCTTTCATGTGTAGCAAGCCCCACCAAGGCTGAGCCTTCCACCTCTTATCTATTTGCCAAGAATTACGTCTACCCGGGTAGGCGTGGCCATCACCCTCCAGGAAGAGGTCCCTGGCCCCTCCTTTTCTCCTTCAAGTGCCCTTGGATGCTTGTTAATCAATCATGTGGGCCAAATTAGTTTTAGTTTGCACTAAATGTTTCCCTCAAGGAAGTTCTTGCTTATCAGCGTGTGTTTTCCCATAACTTGGCGGGGAAAGGATACTTTCTCACAGGTGGCTGGACCAAACACAGACCAAAAATACCAGTATCTAAACCAGCATGGATACAAGGACATATAGATATGAGACACAGTCAGTCTAAATACACAATGATGCCAGGGTACCTTAAAATATCATCGGAGCACTTGGAAACATAGCAGGTTCTTATGTTAATAGTCTGTCTTGAGAGACTTAATCTCTCTCAATTCTTTAACAAAACTGACCATTGGCCTTGCAAGAAAAGGTCCATATTCTTTTCCAACCCTAAGAAAGACTAAATATTGCCAGCAACCACCAAAAAGGTGATGAGAAACTAAATTAAAGCAGAATGAATCTACACAGGGGGTTTTAATTGTTGAATAAAAATCTGTTTCATAGTAAGATCTGATGACTGCTATATGTTATGTGACATTGATGGTATCTGAAACCAGTAGATGATTTTATGTGACAGGGGTTGGTGTCACTTTGGAATAGTAGGACTTCAAGAGATCTGGAAATGAAATTGTCTTGGCTTAAAGACAATATTGTCAAAGAAACCAGATCTTAGATGGAAAAGAGAGTCAAACTTTCCTGGACTTGTAAGTTTGAAAAAAACCCGAATGACACTCATGAGGAAAAGTGTAGAAACAGAATAACAAGTTTACTGAAAACCAAGAGGCCAAGAAACTCCAAAACAACAACAACAGAAAACAAACAAACAAAAAACCCACACCCAACCCAGTCTCCTTATCCACTGCTGTATTGTTAACTCACGGGAGCCTCCTCCAGTGCAAGTAGAGCCACAGCCAGAAGGTGGCACTGGCATGTTTTCTCTGTAGTGGCCCCAGCAGGAGCCTCAACAAGATGGTGGCCACACCCCCAGTGGCATCTGTGGTCATGGCATCTATGTCCCCAGTAGTGAGGGAAGCAGGCAGGAGGTGGCAACAGGGACTGGCTCTGGGTGGGTCAGGACTTTGGGTCATTGGGAGCAGAGGGCACAGAGCAGAGCAGTGGCTGAGCAGCTCCCACTGGGCTTAGAGAAAGCAGTTCTGCCCCAATGGACAGGTGAAGCTCTGGCACGCAGCCAGTGCCAGGTTCTCAGGGTTCCTGCGTGGAACAAGGAACATGGTGGGCAGAAGGAGGGACCAGTTCCGCCTGACAGAGAAGGGAAGGTGAGAGCTCCTCCTTGAGAGCTGGGCGAAGAACAAAGAGGTTGCTCATATGACAGCAGTGGCCTTTATAGCCCTCAAACTCCCACAGGGCTTCACACAAGAACCTCCCTCTCCCCTCTCCAGCAGGTTCTGGTGCAGGCTGTGCCTGCAGATCATGGTGCAGGGCACCTACTCGTGGTATGGCAAAATTAAAAGAAAATATTTTAAACCTATAACACAAATGGTGAATCTGTGATGTTAGCTCATCAGTTTTGGAAACTGGCCCACGTATAAGGTAATTTTGAAAGTGAAAACATAAATCAGTATATGAATGAACCAGCTTTCATCTGTGCTGCTGTAAAAAGAACATTTCTAAGTATCTGGGCAAAATATGTGATAGGATACAGTCAGGAAGACATTACTAGAGCACAGTATGTCTTTCTTCCTTGCATCCATACAAAATTCTGAGCACTGAACTGATTAAGAAATATCAAAAGAAAAACAGTAGCCTTGATACATCACTCCAACTAAATCCTTAAATTATACAGGCATTGCCCTTGTATTCTCATTATAACCCTGGCCTCAAAAGTCTGAGCATTTCTACTCCTCAGTTACCTCACCTAATATGCACATATATGGAAGTATATAATGGCAAAAGTAAAAACCTTTTCCAGATCTGTTAAGCCTGCTCAATAAGCTGAGTGAATATTTAGATCATTAGCCCATGCCAGCTCAATTTTGCCATAGTTATATTTATCAATGTGCTATGTAGTGTTTTCAATAGTATGTCCTTCTCAGCAATCTCTCATCCTCCTGGATTCAACTCTGTAAAAAGAGCTGTAAGGACAAGAGAGCACTTTCAAAATTTTTTGGCATTTAGATTAATCATTAGATACCTAAGCTGGTACATATATACAGATAAATGTATTCTCCCTAATATATAATTCTGTGATAATTACAGAAATTAAGAGAGATTATGTAAGAAGTGGAGAGGAAGGAAAAAAATGCCAATGATAAAATCATTATAGCATTAAACTCAGTATATGGTTCTCTCCTGAGTCCAGCTGAGATTTGCTTACCTAGTGGATAAATTTTAATTGTTGTTACTGAATCTATTCTTTCTGACCCAAGATGTCACATCACTATGTGGCTGAAGCTATGCTTGCTAAGTTATTCTGGCATTAATCTCGTTTATTGTTTGCAGGACCACAATTCTCTTATTTATGGGCACTACCCTTGGGAATGCAGGTCACTGTTATCTAACAACAGAGTCCGCAGCTGCTCTTGCTGACTTGAATTTGAGTCTTACTTCCTCAACAGAGGTCGTATAGAAGCAATTGAAGTTAATTTTATGAGACATCTGTTATATTTGTGGTTATACCCATTCTTCAAGATTGCCCTCTAAAGCAGCAGTTGCTAAAAAAAAAAACAAAAAACAGGCACCACAGGAGAGAAAGAAAACCAGGAAATGAAAGAAAACATTGGAAGTTATCTGATGACTTCTGTTTAACAAAACAAAATAGGAAATTATTTTAAATAAAGCATCTCATAATTTCGGGCATGAAATGGATATGTAAAAGGCACAACCTTGAAGCACTTTACCCTTGCAAATCTGGAAGAATCCACTGACTGTTAAAGTGTTGCAATAACAAAAAATAGATATTGTCAAATACCTAAACAAAATATCTATACTTACTTCCTTTTTTTTGTCCCCCCACCCAAATTCCTAAATAAATTCAGTTTAAATTTAAGGATTGTAATTTTATGACTGGGAAATGAAAGAAATAAAATTCTGAGTATTTAGAAAGGCTTTTTCTTTCCATGTCTTTTTAGTTAATATCATGGCTTTTCTTTTGTGTTATTTAGTACAAATATAGAACTACGCAGGAAACAAATGCAATATTCATTACAAAGAAATTCATCTTCTGAATGTAAACATCTAGATACATAGGGTTTTTTTTCTCCTAAAGAATATGTGTCTGCTTTGAGTTTGTAAACCAAGACAGTATGTATAGTCAATACATATTTCTCATTGCAAATTTATCTCAGCCTGAAGCACCATCTTTATTTATTAAAATAACTCCTACATCAGAGTTCCCTGTTTCTGTTCAGTACAAATCCCTAAAATGAAAATCCCAGCCAAATCTTTTTGTCAATTCCATCAAGGTAAAAAAATAGCAATCTGACATTTTGATCATGGACTAGTAGCAGTTGAGGAATAATATAGTCCCAGAAGGTAGGTATGGATGGACAATTGAGTGCTGTATAGTACTGATCCAAGATAAGAACGTAAAGAGCTAATTCCTTTAGTTTTTAAGGATGGGGTTTTTTAGGGCTATTTACTCAATTATTCTTGTGTTTTGTAAATTTTAGTGGATCTATTTTTTCTTTTATGCATGTTGCTCCCCTTAGGTTTTTCTGCTTTAGTAGAGTTACATTTCAAGATTTTATAAGGTTTCTATTTATAAATGTTTTCCTCTATCCTTTCCCACACCA
>VXBX01007084.1:56816-80880 GCA_013400415.1 Scytalopus superciliaris
ATACACAAATGCCTGAACACTGATTTTTTTATTTTTTATTTTCCTATGGAAATTTTTAGAGGGCAAACAAAACCTGTGTGGTCATCTAATGAAATAGTCTCCTGGGACATATATGGATGATTTTTCCAAAGGTACAGGTAAAAAAACCCAAACCCAAACATTAAGCTTAAAAAAACCTGATTTGCTTTCTCTCCTGGTAAGTAGTGCCAGATATCAACTTTTATATGTATTCAATTATTCTGGTTTCTTCCTAAATGACATTTTTCCTAATACTTCCTTAAAGATCAGGCCAACCAGACCCATTTTCCAGCCTTATTTATCACACAATCAGAATTTTCCTGGCAGTACAAAATGTAAAAAATCTAAACTGAATCAGCTTTGTCCAGTGTCACATCCCCACTATTGCTCACTTTTTCTGTATGTTGTGCATTGTCTCAGACTGTTGATGTTTGGTTTGATTTGATTGTATTATATGTTGCATGAAGGTCTGTGATGGTTTTTATTGGACTCTGAATATGACATCAACATGAATTTCTGCTTCTTTTTGTATAGCATTTTGGATTTTCTGTGAATCCAAAGTCTCAAAGTGCCAAAATATTCTTACTCTCTTGTAAATTTCAACCTCTGTCAGATTGCATAGTATTTACCCAGCTGAAACTTCCTCTTTAGATTTTTCTTAAAGACTGTTGTTACAAATTTACATGTTTATAGAAGTTTTAATCAGTTTCCAAAAATTGCATTACTGACTTTTAAGGTTTTAACTACCAGGGGATTCTGTGTTCCCAATTAGAAGTTTTTTGTATTGTGCATACAGTTAAGTTTATATAATCCTTCTTGTTGGGACCAAGATAAACTTAGAAATAACTGTATTGTACAAACTGCAGTTGGTCATGCAAGAATTATGATTATGACTGTGTTACTAGGTAGTCCTACATGAAGAAAAAAATGTGTACACTTACTTTAGGTCATATGGAGATTAACATTACACAGTGATACATTTCTTGGCAACAATGACAAAGAACAGAAGACTATCTCTCCTGAGTCAACCACTGCGCCATCCAGCCCATGACACTACAGGATAACTTGGTGTCACATGAAAGGTGGGAGTTTAGATTTTTTTCTGTCAGTACCCCCAGGCAAGTTGAGACTCTGGTGTCTGACAGTCTGTCAGCATCTTGTAATGAGACCCTCCACCAACAGATTCACAGGTTGGAGGGTACCTTGACCACCCTTTTAGGGACAACTCAACAGAGCAGGTCCTGCCAAGCTGTTATCTGCAACTGGTAACTGCAAGGAGTCACTTTAACAGTTCATGGAATAACACTCTTTATTAATATAAATTGTGACAGGTTAATAAGGTTTGAAGGTTGCCTACTGCAAAAATATATTTTAAAGCAATATACTGATACATATATTAAGCAAACACAAACTCTAGTACAAAACAATATGCTATGGGGTGAGTACAAACAAAAGCTCTAGTCCTAAAATCAGCACTTAAAGTGTGCAGAGTCTATTTCTAGCTCAAGCTGTCCCTCTGGGGAGAAGATGGACTCAGCTTGTCAACTGACCCCATCAGTTTCAGTGGAGGTCTTCTTCCCAATTCCCCCTACCCCCAACTTATTTTTATACTGTTTTCTTTATGTTTGGGTGGTGTTTGAGTGGCTCTAGTCATAAATAACCTTTTATTTCAAATTGGTGTAAAGCTGTCTCACTCTACCTAAGGTGGGGAGGGTGGTGGTGGCTTGGCAACTGAGGATGGAGTTCAACATGGTTGTTTGCTTCAGCAGCAGAACAGCTTGATTCTCCCTTGGCAGGCAAGTACTCTATGGTCTCAGTAACACAACGTTCCCTCATTCTGCTGGGATTTGAATGGAGGAAGGCCATGTAGGCTCCACATGGTTCCATGGTCTGTTTTGTTCCTCTGAGCAGATATTTATCATTGTATTGGACGTATGTCAACCTCAGTTCATTTAGGGTGTTGCAGCTGCTTTTTACCCTAGAATTCTGAATCTCCTCTAGATTTAACCCTATTCATCATCACACACTTGGGAAGGATGTAAGAAAGAGGCAATCATGAAAGATAATTCCTCTAACGAATTATGGAGATTTTATTAAAGTGAAGTTACATGATTACTATATAATTACTGCATAATAACTCAATTGGGCTCAACTTTTGAGATAGACCCATGTCTTGTTTCACAGGAAGAGTAATCAGTGAGTAGATGATGTACTCAAAACTGTGTCTCACACAGACCTTGGAAAAAGGAGATAAATGTCATAAAACAAAATGCTTTGAATTTCAGAGGAAAAATTACTATTGAAATGTTTTCTATTCAAGTTTCATTCAGATTCCAAAACACAGGTTCTCCTAATTTGGCATTTATCACTGCCTAACACATGAGCACATTTAAGAACTGTACAGTCTTTATATTTTATAATTTTTTTTCTATTTTACGGTTTAGGTGAATTTCAGGACTATCATAGGCTCATCATTTTCTCTGCTCTTTATTATCATATTATATTCCCATGACTTTCCAAACTGGCCAAACTTCCAATATAAAGAAATTAAGACAACTATATATAAAGAACAGTAATAACAGTCATTCACACGAAAAGATAATTATTGTTTCCACATTCAATCCAATTCATCTCTACTTTGTCCAACTTATATTCTAAGATTACTGTCAGGCTTCTCCAGTGTGTGCTTCTTGACTTCTCTCTCTCTCTCTGTCTTTTTTTTCCCCCCTCCTTTCATTAATAGTCTATTCTGCTTATATTCTCCAATCTGCACTTACCATACAGATATTAGAAGCTTTCTAACTATTGCCATTTGGGACAATATTTCCTTCCCTTTCTGCTTCATCAGCTTGCCATCTCATTTTGTATTTCAAACATGTCTTTTCTCCGTTGACTGTCTTTCTTATTTTTTGTCTTGCTCTAACAGTATTCTCCTCTTTAGATTTATAAATGAACTCTGAAAAACTGGATAATGTGTGTATGGAAAGAGTCATAATATTATAACATGGTAACTGCTCAGAAGAATTTGTAACACTATCCACTGTTGCAGGTTTTTTTGTTGGTTTTAGTTGTATACATAGTTTAAATGTGATAAAATAAAAGACAATGAAGAAAAGCCATACATACATTATGGTCTCAGTTCAGTCGTCCATGTATTTCCTAGCATATGTCATTTGAGATGTCCTAAATGATCCCACCTGGTTTCCAGGTGCCACTGCAGAAAGGTTCCTGTCTCCACAATCATATGTGTCAACTGTCTCTGAACCTTTTAGATAACCTAAGATGTCTCAAAAATACTGTGTTCAGGCAGCTGAACTGATTTATAACTGCCAAAAAATCCTAAAGTGAACAGATCCATAGATATTCCTGAATGTCTCAAATAGATCCACAGTTGCTAAAATGAGTTAAGACCTCTACTTCATTGTCCTGGTTTAAAGATAAACCGGTAGGGGAAACAAATCTAATTCACAGATTATAAATCAGAACTGTAACTTAATAAAAAAGAAAAAAAAATCACAATCAGTACAAGGGTACAGAGGAAGAAGTCCCTTTAACCCACAAAAAAAAAAAGGTGTGTGTCCCAGCAGCCTGGGGCACAAACAGAATAGTAATTGTCAACCCCTGTACTGAGCACCACCTGGCCCTCCTAGGTACAAAGTAAAAGGAAAGAAGAAACCTGTCAGGGAAGCGGATGGTCCCGGTCCAGTAGAGAGTGGCAGTTGCAGTCCTGCTGAAGCTCTGGTCCTCCTCTGGATTAGCCCAGAACCAGTCCCAAAACCCCAGTTTATATGTGCTTAGGCTCAGGTGGGAGTGCCCAGTACCTCCCCCAGGGCGGGGAGTTTCACAATGGGTGATTTACACTCATATATTTTTGGAATCCCTGATGGCCCATTAGCAGATATGACCCCTCAGGCTGGGTGTGGAGGTGCTGATGGCTCTCCAGAGGGCGTTATCACACTGAGTCACTGATGTGAAGACAGGAAACCTTTCTTATCTTACAGGAGTTCCCAAACCCCCAGCTTGTAGCCTGAGGAGTCAGGTGTGCCCCAGGCAGCTGCTGCAAATGATCCATTGTTAGCAGTTCATGAGGGGACCAGGTGGAACTCTTTTTCCCATGGAGCAGGCAGTCTCTTTCCTGGTTCCATGGTTGAAAAAAAAAGAAGACAGGAGGTGATCCCTCTGAGGCACAGGGTTGGTAGATGAAAGAAAAATTCCAAGATTTTAAATCCATAACATTCATGTGAAGACCTTCTGAGGTAAGCTTCTACGTAGCAAAAACCTGGAACCGAGTCAGACTCATAACACAGATTGTATGATTAAGAATTATTTGTGATTTTGGGGGAAAAAAATCAGAAAAATTAAGGAATTACATGAATTAACTCTAAAGCTACAAGGTGGCCTTGCGTCATTTTCCCATACTTAGTTATCTGATGATTTTTCTAATATAATCATTATGTCCTGATCTCCAGCTGATGCTGTCAGGATACAGGTCTCTTCTATGTTCTTATCTGACTGACATACAGTTTTCTTAGGCTAGGGAGTTTCAACTCATGTGTCTATATGTATATATAAACCAATTGTAGCAACATTTAGACATCTAATTTAGAAGTCAATGGCTGGAGGATAATCTTCTTTGACTCACTCATAAGAAATGTGCTTTAATACTAGCATAGTGTCTGTCTGAGTCATCAACCACTAGAATTTAGGAGAGTGTTCATGTAGAAGTATTAATGAAAATATGTCCTGTTCAGGAGATTAAAAAAAAATCATGTTCGTAGCAAAAAATTATATTTACATTTTCATATTCATACCCTAATGGTCGAGGGAGATGGGATGCCTTGTAGACTGATGGGAAACTAAGAATAGCTGTGAGTCAAACTACAGGAATTTCTGTTGTTAGGTCTTTATCTAAAATGTAAAATGAAGAAAAATTGAAGAACTTTAGTGAGTTAATTTTTTGTTCTCCATTGAAATAAAAAAAATATTTTCATGTTTTCCTTTTTAATACATAGCCATATATTTCCAATTTGAAACTACTTATTTCCTGCAGAAAACTTCTATAAAAGAGTCCAAAATCAAATATTTCTTACAACTAACTCACATTTTAATATTAAGAGTTTATTAAGAGCAAATATTGCACTTTACTCATATTAGAAATAGTATACTTATTATTTTAAACAGGAATAATTGTGTGTTTTTGTTGTTGGGGTTTTTTTGTTTGGTTGGTTGGTTGGGTTTTGTTTTATACATTGATCTCACATTGGTTCCAGTTTTCATTTATAGTATCTCTGAGTTCCATTAATGTGAGACATTTTCCTTCCACAAATTTTCTGTTCCCAGGCTTGCCATGCTTACTAAATCCTATTCTAGAACTGGGTTCTTTCTGTTAAGGCCTTTTATTCCAAACTCACTGTTTTTGATGTCTTTTTTATTTTTTTCCCACGAGTTTATCCTGTGCTTCTGCTCTTCACTGATGTAGCTGAAAATGTTGATATTGTTTCAAAAAGAGCAGGTTATTTTTACTTTATAATTAACAGAGTAAAACAGGGCATATTTATGGTTAATATTAGACAATTATGCACTTTTACATAGGTGAAATTTATAAAATCTTTGAAGTACTACTTTTTCTCCAACTGCTGGGGTTTTTTCCTTTCTAATTGCTACACATCCTCTCTTTGTATTTGGACTCTGTGTTAAACAGTACAAATAATATTGTACCCAAATATGTTTTCTTTTGTGTCTATCTATTTATGAAGAAAAGATGATATTAAGATCTGTTTACAGAAGGAGGACTTTGCAGCCCTAGGAATTTGACAGGTTTCTTTGTGCTTTTTGCTACACCAATGAGCACAGAGGTGTTTTCTTGAAAAAGAGACAAAGCCCTCTTCATTTCTTCTTTGGCAGTTCAGGTATGTTTTTGTGTGTGGTGGCCTCAACAGCGATAATTTTCTTTCTTAGGAAAAGTGTCTGATAAGTATATATAAAGCATTATTCTACTGTAAGTTTAAAAAAACAGCTTACCTACAAGATAATATACCTTACTTCTGCAAAAAAACAGGTTCTTATGCTACAACAAAGTAATATTCTAATAACTTTAAATCTTCGATCCTAATTCCTTTATCAGTGTTTCTTCTCTTAGTCCTTCTTTTGGTAAAAATGTACACTTAGCAGTAAACAGAGTAGAAAATATGATACTGGTGCAAAAGCTGTTGCTAATGACATGATTTGTTCCCAGTATCATTTTCTGAATAATAATGACAGCTAATTTAAAGTTAATGCACAGGCAATTTCTTAGAATATCCATTCCTACAGCTTCAGAAAGAAAATCATGCCACTGCTGAGTTAAGGAAGTGAAGCACAATTTAGCAGATTTTCAGCCCACTGAGCAAAGATAAAAATTCTTTCATAAGATATTGCAGTTCTGAAAATGGAAAGTCATTCGTTATGCACCAAACATACAAACACTTCAAGGACTCGTATTTCTAGAATCTTGTTCTATTGAAAGTACTTATGCATGGATATCTACATTGGTAAAACAGTGGGTATTGTGTACTTGAAATTGCAACAATTGTGTGAAATGTGTACTTGGATAAAGCCATCATTTGTCTTAAAGTTTAAAATAAAAAGAAAATCAGGGAGCTTGCAAACTATATTGAAAACAGCAATCAATTATTAAATGATCATTCATGACATTAAATAGAGCTTGTTTTAGAAAACTAATAGAATAGAAAATTTTGCTTTGTGATATTCTTATTTCTCACTGTTTCAACAGTGAAATCTTAGGATTAATTGCTGGACATTCTGAATCTTAAAACAATAGGTGTTAAGTAGCGCTGTTGAATTCAATAAAACTAGAATTTCAAAGGAAGAATGAGGAAAAGTGTATCTAGTAAATCAACACAGTAAACCACATTTTTTCATCATCTTTTGCTGTTAAATTTGTCTTGAAAAAAATTCACAATGAAAACTAAGTCTGAATATTCTGTCCAGTTTTATTTGCAGTGGTCCATGGCTGCAAAAGAAATAGATATTAAAGTTAGTCCATTGCTGATGAGTTGCTGACGAAGAAGGCCAACAAGCAGACACTTAGGAGTTAGGATAAAGGAAGAAATTATTTACTGTTACCGTGCTGAGACATTGGAAATAATGTGCCCAGAGAAGCTGTGGATACTCCATATCTGAAACCATTTAAGATCAGGTTGGACCAGAATTTGAGAACTTAGTGGAAGATGTACTTGCCCACAGGAGGACAATTGGAACTAGATGATCCTTAAAAGTCCCTTCCAATCCAAACCATTTTATGATTATTCTCTGACTCTGTCAAAGTTATTTGCTATTTGAAAACAAAGCCAATTTTCTGCTTCTGCTGCTTCCTGATAAATGTGTTCTTCATAAGTTAATAGATTAGGCAATGCCAGATGCTTTTTCAAAACTGTAACGGAGCACTGGCTTAGCTGTTGCTGTAGACTGACTGTGAGTGTGGCAACCAGGATGAGCAAACAAAATTTTGACAGTAAATGCATGAGAAGACATTGAAGAGACCCTAGAGGAGCTGTTCAGACAGCATGGGACTGCTAGAGAACCACAGTAAAACAAAATAAATTACTTGCAGCAGAGTACAGTTCCTTGAACTAGCTGGACAGTATGTCTCTGCAAATTAGAGAACTCATCCCAAATGAAGGTCCTGAGGGAGGACTTTATCTGTTCAGGTCTCTGACTGCAGGAAATGTCTCATGCTTCTCTTTGTCTCTGGGACACCAGCTCCTAAACAGACACAGACACCTTTCCGAGTTGAACAGACACAGAATAAGAACAATTTGATGCATTCACATAGTCAATAATAAAAGACTGAATAGTGATATTCTGTCTCATAAGCTACCACTTCAGCTCTTGCACTTGAGATTTATGTGATTATCCAACTAAGGACCAGCAATAATATATATATATATATATATATATACAGATAGATTGATACACACACACACACACACAGATATCTCAGAAGCTTAAAACAGAAAAAAATATTAATCACAAAGTGGTAAAACTATGACCTAGAAGGGTATTTCCTGGATTCAAAGAAAGGAGAATGCAGGTTGTTTTGAGCTCTGACTTGGAAGCCACAACCTAATTTTCTTTAATGACCAAAACTACAGTGTGAAATAGGTAGCAAAGAATTCTTTTTAATCTAAAATCAGCACTTAAATTCAAACTGAAAGCCAATAAAAACCCTTGACCATATAAAACTGTTTTTCAGTTCTTTACTATTTTCTTTTGAAAATTTTCACAATGTATCATTTCCACTATTTCACAAAGTAAAAGCATTTTAAAGTTCTGCAAACAATCCAATACGTTCTCACATGTGGTCTGAATTGGTGGGGGTGTGTTTATTTACTTATAACTTTTTATTATGGTTTTTGGGTTTTGTGGGTTTTTTTTGAGTCAGTATGGCTTGTCTCCTCTACTGTAATGCTGTCTGAAAATAACATGGTTTCTCTTTTCTGCTGTCTGCAGCCCCAAGGGAAAACTTGTGTTCTTTTAGTCAAAAAGTGCAATAAATGCAGGAACTGAACCAGATATAAGAAAAAAAAAACTGACTTCCAGTTATGGGCCTTTGGATCTTATAACTGATCATGAATACATGATCTTGCACATGCTAAGGGAATTGCATAATGAGACTTTCTTCTAGTCACCTTCTGCAGTAATTGAGACAAATTTCTGGAACTGTAGGTTAGTACTATTCGTTACCAGCTCCTGCAATGTATGTATGCTTGGCATTAGAGACTCATCAGTGTGTCTCTTCATACACCATTTGGGAACTCCTGATTGGATCTAGCTCAGAAAAACAGTTGTGAGATGGTCAAGCAAATACAACGTGGTAAGAAATTATAAAACTAAATCCAGATGTGCCTAAGATTGAAGTGAAAGAAACAGTTACTGCTAGCCCCTGTGATAACTCAATGTAATCCTATGCCCACTTCTAGAATGAGCCTGCAATGGTCATTCTTAGGTGGGACTAAGAAGAACACTGAGCATAACTACCAGGAAAAGGAATTGATAACTGGGGAGGGGAGAGGGGGAGAGACGGAGGGCAGACATGACAACAACCAAACAAACAAAAAAAACCCTCCCACACATGTTTTATTCATTTTAATGAGACTTTCCTGAATTAATCAGGCTTGTGGATTATTAGACGATTAACTAGACAAACAAATAATTCTAGGGTCCATGTATATGTGCTGTTCTGTTTTGCCATCAAATTTGTGAGTCAAACAGTCGGAATTCCAAGAAGTTAGAACTCCAAAGTTAGCAATTAATTTTTTTCCTCATAAAGCAGATGAACTTGTAGAGAACATTATTTGATAGAATGGCTATATTTTTTATAGAGCCAAACTGGAAGGCATTCACTTCTGTGCCTTATTTCTAGCTCAGCATTTTCTTTCTGGAGGGAGAAAAATAAAGCAAACACAGATTTATCTGCCCTTAATGCATGCAGAGTATTTGTCTTACTGCTACATATATGTTAAATTATTTAATAAGCATTCATACACTTAATAGACTTCAACTTTTTCTTTTACATTTAATAGTAAGGAAATGATTAATATTAACCATTAAAAGGATAGCATTCATCACTAAATTAAATATTATTCTAATAACATTATTTTGAAAATTGGAATTAGAATTGTTTTCCCAGCTTTACAAATGTCAGTATCTGTAATTAATATGTTATTAAAAATGAACTTCTATGAAATAATCAGTGCTTTATTACACAATGTTTAAAACCTAAATAATAGGTAGCAAATGTTAGTACTCTCACTGTAATTAAATATAAATTAACCTGTGGTGTTTTAATGAACTCTGGGAAAGTACTCATTTATTATTCACATTCATAATTATGCAATTAACACCAAAGCAACTTTTTTAATGATTGTTATTGTTTGGGTTTGCTGTTGTTTTTATTACTATTATATTTTATCTTTGAGATACTGTTGATTTCAGGGGAAATTGCTCAGAAACAGCTCTGAAAATCCCAGAATAAACTGTTCCTCTGTGTACTGTGGCATCTGAACAGATTTCTGAAAGCCTAGACATAAGAGATGCTGGATTCTAATCTGTTCTCTTGTATTGTTCACATATTTGTCCTTATAAATTCATTAGACAAAATGCATGCTTAGCAATAACAGTGTGGTAAGAACCACATTTTACCCTATTTGTCACAGTAATGATTCATTGGTGTGAGAGAAAGTAAGATCACAAGATCTCTGTGATTGTAGATTAATTTCCACATAGGAAGTAATTTTTCAGTAATTGAGGAAGAGAGCAAGTAAACTGTTTGGCATGACATATTGCTCTGGAACATTTGCATGATGAGTTTAAGACTTTTATGTGTATATACCGCATAAGACAGCACAAAAGAAAATGACTTCATGTTGCACCATAGAAGGTTTAGATTGGGTATTGCAAAAAACTACATCAGAAGGTCATCAAGCATCAACAGGTTGCCCAGGGAAGTAGTAGAGAGCCATCATTCCTGGAGGTATTTAAAAGCTGTGTAGATGTGGCACTTAAGGACATGCTTTCATGTGGACCTGGCAGTTCTAGATTGACAGTTGGACCAGAAGATCTTTTCCAACCTAAACAATCCCATGATTATATGTAAATCATGTAAAGAAGAGCTTTGCACATGCCACCTCCAAGTGCATCAAGTGAAGAGATTAAATTCAGCAGGCCAGCTGTTTTGTCAGAGCATACTGTCTGACATTTCCTAAAAGCTCTCTGTAGGGTGCACTCAGAGCAGAACATGTGAACATCAAATCACACTTCTAAGTCACCTGTAGATATCTAAAGTGAGGTATCTGCTTTGTTTAATCATTCTATCATGCTTTGTATATCTTAGGATCTCTCAGCATAGATACATGAATCACTGTAAAAGAAAACAGGATGGAGAAAGAAAAGATAGGGAAAAAATGAAGGAAAACACTTTCATGTGTAGTATAATAAGTAATACGATACTGTCCTAGGATATGATGGTAGTAGACAGTTTTAAAGCAACTATAACATCATCTTTCCAAGGACTGTAGTGTAGCATACCAAGAAGTATGCCATCATCTTTGTTGTAATTGGTGTTAAGATATTTGTAGTGTCTCTATTCACCTAATCATTTTTTGAATTATTTTTTGAAATCTGTCTCTATACACCCTTATTCTGTGAATGATAATGATGCCATACTGCTGATGGGGTGCATAAATGTTTACAGGAACAGCACCAATTCTATCAGTAAAACAATTAATAGGAAAAGATATTATTTACAGCATTCCAGAAAACTAATGATGTTCCATAGGAATTTTTTTTCCCAAGATCGTTGGTTTTCAACTGGAGACAAAGTGTCAGGAACTATTACATAAATTCCTTCATACTTTAGAAATAATATAGTTATCTGACAATGTTATTTAGAAATTCTATATGATGACTGTGGTAATTGATTATGATCACAGGAAATTTTGAACATCTTATGTATGTTTATTAAAAAATTTGTGTGTTAGTCCCTACCTATTCCTATAGAGAGAGTATTTAACAGAATAAATTGTCAAAACTTCTCTTGTTAACTATATAGAAATCTGAGCAATTTGTCATAACTGAACTTGCTTTTCAATTATTCCTTAATACTTATTTTTTCTGGATTTAGAGCAGTCTCTGAAACCTCACTGTCATGTAATAATGTGAAAAATTCTGAAGAGGAATCATACTTCTGTATGTCAATGCAGTACTCATTTTTCACAAGTTTTAACTCATGAAGCAATATTGTCAAAGCATAAAGAGTGAAAAGAAAGAAGGAAATTTTGAAAGGAAAACATCATCCTTATGGAGAAATATATGACTATTAAATTATAAAGGAATTTTAGTCTACAATAGGTTAAAAATAGCTGTTTTGGTTAAATATCAAAAGGTTATGACTTTTGAGTAACCTTACTATTTGGTGGATCATCATCAAAATATTACAGGTAGACTCCTGGTATTCACATATTGAATTGTATATTAATGTTGAAATATTTGGTCCATGTGTATGAGTGTAGTAATGTTATCATCATAGTTAAGAACTAGGAAAAGGACTAAGAAATTAGTTCCTTAGTTCTTATGCACTTAATTGCCCTTACAAATAAGGAATAAAAAGTTGTTTTAATGTAGCAATTTGGATGTGAGAAAACACCTTCCCTCTACTGTATGAAAAAAACAACACAGATTTGGTTTTGGGGGGTTTGGGGTTCTTGTTTGTTTGTTTCTTTTGTTCTAACATATAGACATTATACCAAGGAAAACTGTTAGCCTTACAACAGTAAAAAAGAGTAACAAGTAAATCTAAAATACGAATATCTAGAAATGAGATGCCAAGGCATATCATTCTATGGATTTTTGACACTACCGAGAAATCCTTGATCTTGTTTGAATGTATGGGCTTAATTAAATGCACTGGTTTCTATATGCATTGCATAAAAAGTGTTATGTACTTCAAGAAGAGGCAGGTTCATGTCATTGTACTCTTTACTCTCAGAGTATTATCCCAAGGAAAGTACTGTGAGAATAAAGTTCACAGATGCCAGACTAGACTGCATCACATCTGATGAACACAGGACAGGATCTGAGTGAAAGTGCCCCTGTGTCCTCTAAAATGCTATCTAAAGCATCTGCAAATCATAAACCACATCCATATATCCTGTATCATACCTCTTACTAAATATGAGGAAACACACCAGGGATGTTGCTAAGAGTTAGGAATTTACTGGATGAGAAAAGGAATATTTCTTACAGGAACAGAAAGAGAAGGAGAGGTTTTGAGTGAAAGTAAGGTTAGATGGTTATTCACACCTATTCCTGAGACTTTTAGTCCGTTATGCAAGGTATATATATATATATATATATATATATATATATATATATATATATATAGTAACACCTTAGAGAGTACAGNATTCTCTAACAAATAAACTGTAGAATAAGATACTCTTCCTACTTCTTTCAGGGCCTTATAAAACTTGATGCAATATCATAGTCTCAGAAAAATAGATGGAAGTACTCGTAGGTACACATAGGTTCACTCCTGTGAACTGCCTCCAGTTTGGTGTATTGAACTTCTAGCAACAGAGTAAAGAACTGAATGCAGAATTTCTGTTATCTCAGTGATCTGTGACCACTGCATATGCCATATACACATATACATTTTTAAAATGATGCCCTTCTCTGTATTTAACAGAGATCTTGATAAGGGCTCTCATAGGACTCAGGTAAAAATATAATTGTTTAATAGATTGAATACAGCTTAGTGTTAAGATCCATAAGCCTGTTAAAACTGCTCAAAGGTCAAATTATAATAAGCAGACAGCTGTTGAAGGAGGAAATAGAAAAGTGAAGTTCGAGATACTCAAATAAACGTCACTTAAGTCCCACTTCAAGTACCTCTGTTCTCACTGGATCGTGCCCCAGGGCATATAATTACCTATTCCTTGATGACAAAGTTTCCATTCAGGTATTTCTGCAATTCTACTTTCTATTTGCTTTAATTGCTTTAAACATGGCAAAACCACTTCAGGGAGGAAAGCAAAATAATGCATATGAAATCAATTGGCATAACACATGGAAATGATGACACATTCCTCAGAGGGGCTGAAGGTTAAGAGCTAAATTAAACTTTTTTTTTTTTTTTCTCTTGTTGTGGTAGCAGTGGGGAGGGAAGACAGTGCCAGCAACTGGATCAGAATCAATAACAGCATCTGTTACTGAGCTAGCCAGAATCTCCCCTACATTTTTATTTTTATTCGAAAAGAGGAACAGACATTTATTTTGTAAGCTGAGGGAGATTCAAAATTTTCTTAGTGCTCTGATATAACATCATAATTATGTCTGACAATTAATTCCTCGTCTATGACAATTAAAACTTTACTGAAATAAAATCAGACAAGAGAAGATACATTTATTTATGACAGCAATGTAGAAGAAGACTTTTACCTATGCCTTCTCTGGATTCCAGTTTATGTTCCTGTACTGGTTTTGACTGGGATAGTTAATTTTCTCCATGGCAACCTGTATAGTACTGTCTTTTGGATCTGTGAGCAAAACAGTATTGATAACACACAAGTGTTTTAGTTACTGCTGAGTAGTGCTCACACAGCCTCAAGATTTCTCCAGCTCCTCACCCCACCCCACCAGTGAGGAGGCTGAGGGTGCTCAAGAGACTGGGAGATGACACAGCTAGGACAGCTGACCTCAGCTAATCAAAGTGATATCCCATAACATATGGTGTAATACTCAGCATATAAAGCTGAAGGAAGTAGAGGAGAGGGGGGCATGTTTGGAGTGATGTAATTCATCTTCCCAGGTCACTGTTATGCCTGATGGAGCCCTGACCTCCTGGAGACGGCCTGCTCAGGGGAAGTGGTGAATGAATTCCTTGCTTTGCTTGTTTGTGTGCATGGCTTTTGCTTTCCCTATTAAACAGATTTTATTTCAGCCCCTGATTTTTATCACTTTTTCCCTCTAAATTCTCTCCCCCATCCCACCGTGGAGGAGTGGGCAAGCAGCTGTGTGGAACTGAGCTGTCTGCTGAGGCTAAACCCCAACTGGCTGCTGTGATGTCTGCAGTAGAGCGGTGTCTGTCACAAAAAGGGGAGAACCTGTCCCATGGAGGTACCAACACAGGAACACTGCCTTCAGACAGTACAGAACACCTGCATGTTCCATAACCCCTAACTCTTGCAGTTGAAACTACAGGTTTTGTCAAAAATAGTTGGAAACAGCATATACTATTTACTTGTTGATCTGAAAATACATAAAACAACAAAAAAATAAAGTGTGGAATTGTTCTAATACCTAATATTTAAACTGTGAAAATAATTTTATACTCATATATATGGGGAAATTGGCTAAAGCTCTTAAATGAAACACATTTTAAACATAGTAAGTAAAGGAAGAAGGAATTAAAATAATTATATAGACTCTCAGTGTAACTGCAGCAGAATCTTGAAAATTAAATTAAAATCTGTAAATCTGTAAATTAAAATTCACTGTGCACTTGCAGTGATGACAGTCAACTGCATACTGGGCCACTTTTGAAAAGTGCAGCCTATATATACAGCCTGTATATCAAGGCAAGCATCCCTTTGTCCTGGTACTTACAAGGCTGGAAAACTGCAACATGATGAGGAAATTTTTGATGCCGTAGAATAAGACAGATGTTGACAAACCAGAGGGCAAGGAAAGGCCTAAAGGAACTGAATCTAATTAAACTGAAGAAGAAAAGGACAAAGCAGGAGATTGCCCTATAGTTCTCATTTACATAAGTCAGGGCTATAAGACAAGAGTTTCTCCGGTGAAGTACATAACAGATGGAAAAGAAGGAAAACAACTCAATAAGGGAGATCGTGTCTGACTTTGAAGAGAAAATTTTTCACCGTGAAAGAAGCTGAGCAGTAGAAGAGGTTGTCCAGAAAGGCTGTGAGTTTTACACCCTTTGAGATTTTCATAACTCATCTAGATATGAGAAGGGCAATGCAACCTAACTTTAAAATTAGCCCTGCTTTTAACAAGAGGTTGGATTAGGTAATCTTCAGATATACCTTCCAATTTTAATCTGTCAATAGTTCCCTCATTCTAAACAAAATTTATTTCATTATGTGGTGATGATCTTCCATTTATATGCAGTGTAGACCTCTTATTTTCCTAGATGCTGCATGTAGGAAAATCAGGTTTTCAGTTGCTCTAATTCTGTCAGTGTTAAGCCATTCAGACTTAAATTCCCATCCTGGATATTTGCCTAATGAGACAGCAGTGAGTGTGTGACCTTTTTTTTTTTTTTTTTTAAGAATGGAATTTCGGGAAAAGATCTTGTTCTGTGTATTTGAAGTACAGTCATACTTATTCCTTTTTAAGAACTAGTTCATGCTTTAAGATAAAAACTGAAATATGCCCTAAATTTTGACTCTGAACATTTGCCATTCATTTCAATAACTTTTTTTTAAGTTTCCTCGATAGCTGAAAAACAGATTGATTAACCAAACACCTACAAAAAATGTTCTTATTGATTAATAGGAATTTCTAAATATGAATTGGAGGGCAATTCTAAATTGAAGGGGATATGTGAGCCATGGGGTAGAGAAGATCAGGAAAAAAAAATACTAGAGAGGGATAATAACAGAGATGGGTTAGGGTTAGGGTTACGGTTTGGCAAAGTTTAGTAGAGAGAGGAGTTGCTTGTGAAAGAGTATGGTCAAGTATATCAATGAAGGAGACATGCAAATTAGGTAATGGCAGGAGACAGCAAATATGGACTAGTACCCAGGAAGTAGAAGGACCAAGCATGGGATTGTGGAAATGGCAACAGAAAAGAAAAACAGGAATAAATACTGAGAATAGAAATGTATCAGAAGAAAATCAGGTGACAATAGTGAGTGTAGCAGTATGTCATATCAGATGGACTTCTCTCCGGACTTTCAGGAGAAAAATATTCTTCCTGAATTCAGTGTTCCTTTTTACTTAAAAAAAAACAAAAAAAAAAACCAAAAAAAACCCCAAAAAACCAAAAACAACAAAACAAAATGAAAAAAACACAACTGAAAATCTGTGATACTGACTTGCAACTCTGAATGCCTCCATCCTTCTGCAAAGCTGGGGTAGTGAAGTAGTTAATAGCCACCTAGTGCTATATTTTATTCAGTTAGTTCATATGATAAGGAAACTGAAATTCCTGTTAAGATCTTGAGCCTCCCAATTACTTCAGGGGGTGACTGCTATTTTTTCATGCTATGATTTTGTTCCTCTTTTATGCATAAAATTATATATTGGTGAATATTCCAGTTACAAAGCAATTAAAATGTAAGGAAAAACAGAAATAAATGCTGCCTGTACTATAGCAAAAAAATAACTTCTAATGGTATTATTATGCCATATTACCTGATGTTTATCTGCCTGGGGGCTGAATTATATTTGCAGGTGTAACCTTTATTCTCACATTTTGTAGACAACTTAATGATTCATTTTTCAACTTTCATATTCTTTTAACTACATACCTACATGGACATATCCTTAGCATGCACATATAAACCCCATAATTAATTCAGCTTTAGGCTATTTCACATTTCCAATTACAAATATTCATCAGTACACTGAGTTGTTAAGGTTTAGAATATTATTATAATCAGAAAAAGTAATACTAGCATATCCTGAGTGTAGAGATATAATTATACAATCATAGTTTAGAAGAACTTTTCACAAGGACAATTAAAAATTGTTCCATATTCTCAGAAAGTCTCTATTTCTAAACATGCTATGTATCTTCAATATATGGCTTTGTTTGGTTTCAATTTATAAATAGTATATTAATTTATTACATATAATATTATCATAGTTTGACAATGGCATATATAAATATTTTCTGTGGGAAAAAATCTTTAAATGTTGGTATTTTTCATTACAGTAACAGTAGACACTGTGTGCATAGCAGCTGATGAATAAAGAAACAATGCAATTAAGCACATTCACCTTCTGTGGTTATACTTCCTTAGTTTTCGATTGCACAGTCTGTATTAATTTAGACCTCTTTACCTTTTTATTTGGGTTATGTTATAGTTTAGTAGGAAAATACTTTAAATACATTTTCTTCTTCATACAGATCATAAGGCTGAGAAGGTTTATATCACTTCCACTTCACAATATTAAAACTGAATCAGCTATTTTTCTGTATAAAATATTTTTCTGTAAAACATGACTTCATGTGACTCATCTGATTTCCTGAGCAAATTAAGAACTTTTCTTTTGTAATAACTGTGAAGTTTTGAGGGGGAAAGACAGCACCAGAGAGAAGTAGATGTCTTTTCTAACATAAGGGAGAATGTTGCAAATATAAAACATGTATAGCAGTGTAATACTGGCAGCTGCTGAAACATATGTATTTATAAATTATATATGATCTTGCTTGAGGACTTATTTTTGTCTTCATCAATAATGAGTAATTATCTAAAAAAGTTCTTGCATCAAATGAACACATTTTATAAAAAAGAAAAAATGTCAGTCTAAAGATGTTTTTAATATAGTTTACCAATTTAGAGTTAGATGCAAAGAAACTATTATTTCCATGGGATTTCCTCCCCCCTCCAAGTGTCAGAGCTTATGCTACAATGTTGCTGTTTAACAAGGTGAAATGTTTAATTGTCTGAATGTGTGCTGCTTACTCTTTCATTCTTCATGAAACCATACAGAATAGAATCCACATTTCTCGATCCCAGTACATTTTTTTCTTTCACTGGCTTACTCATTTCTCAAATAGGAAGAAAGTAAGGATCACAAGGGAAAGCTCTCCTCATTCAGATGGTTGGCCTTTCAGAGCTTTGGGAAAGAGGAACATGTAGGTTTTTCATTTGGAGAAGTCTATTACACATTACATTTATCAGACAACTCTAAAACTCTGTTAGTTGTAATGCAGGGTTTGAGTTTTTTTCTTTTATTTATCCCTAATAATAATTTAATCATTTATTCATATGAGCTCACAACATGTGCAGCATTAAGGTTGTGTGTGTGTGGCTAGCCGTCGCAAACGACGATGCTTTTTTTTTATGCCTGCGCGAATGGATTTATTACGTGGAGCTCAGCGTGCGCGGAACTGGCCCCACCCCCTTTAGCCCTGGGACACTCTAAGCCTTGGCCGGGGCAAGTCCGGACGAAGTTGGCAGAGCGAGACCCGCAGGGCTCGAACCGGCGTCCTTCCGAGAAGGAGCACGGATCCAGGGGCGGCGGCTTTACCCACACGGCCACAGCCGCCGGCAGCATTAAGGTTATACCTATTCTATTGGACATAGCTTTGCTATTAAAATGATGGTTGGGAAATTCTGAGTAAGGTTCTGTTTAGGAAGAATGCATACAACTTTCTTAAATGATGTAATGACCAAAGGAACAAGAATAAAGGAAGAAGGAGACGACTAATTTCCATTATTTTTTGGGAAACTGGGATAGAACCAGTGTGCTGCTGATGTTCATAACTGTACAGCTTACTACTCTTTCCATTTACCATTACAAATTCTTGTTAAATGTTTGCCTAAATTTAAAATTACTTAGAAAACAACACTGTGTGTGTATGCAAGACAGAATTTCTCTTGTGCAACTAGTCTCATAGACTTCTCCATTATTGGAGGGAGAAAGAACTTCATTCAAGAGCTGTTGAAGAGTTTAATTTTAGATGCTCTGAATGTACCTCTGGAACAACTGACTTCTCTCCATTAACAGCAGAGGAATTTTTATGCACTAAGCCTCTCTGCTTAACTTTTGTGAATACTCCTATGCCCTACTCAAGATAAAAGAAAGAACCTAAGTCTAGATCTGAAAAGGATTTTTAACATCTCAGTACTAACTACTGCAGTATTAAAATTTCAGTCACCTTTCTACTAGGATCCAAATATCAAGGCTGACACATGTATTGGCCATAAAATTACCTATAAAGATTACCTGATGGTTAATACTCTATTAATGTACTTTTCCTGTTGAAATTAATCCAGCCCTAGTTCAATGAATATACAGTCATCTTTGTGTAGAACTTGACTAAGAATTCAATCTTTTTGGAGAGTCTGTGAGACAATACCTTTTGTTTACATAAACAGAAACTACTTGTTCTGCTGAGAAATCCATTCAACCTCATGTCTGTATGCTTGTGTCAACAGGCAGACTTATTTCTAATGCTATGTGTTTATTTTTTTATTTTTGAGACAGTTTTTTAACACAGAACCCATGTAATGAAAACAAGTACTTGTTGATAAATAATACTTTTTTCTTCAGGGAGTGCTGCAGTATGCAAACAGGCAATTTAACAAAGTTAAACTAATGGGATTAGTTTAATGGCATAAAATGCTGAGATAGCTCAGTTGGTTAAAGCGTGGTGCTAATAACACCAGGTTTGTGGGTTTGATTCCTGTATGAGCCTTTCACATAAGAACTGGACTTGATGACCCCTTGATGATCCTTATGGGTCCCTTCCAATTCAAAATATTCTGTGAAATAAGAAACTACTCAACATTAGAGTCCATAAAAAAGAAAAAGGTAGCTGGGTAACTCACTTAAAGGAGGTATTAGGAATTCCTTTTGTGTGAAGGACATCTTATTGAAGGCCTTTCTCATTGAAGTAGCTGAGAGTGTCCAAAATAACCAATTTTAAAGGTTTTACAGGTATCTGATGGTCATCTGTGCACTAGATCATTGCCATCTGGAAAAGAACAATAAACTTTATGTTCTGACCACACCAAATGATTCTACTAAAGATTCTCAGGGTGTTTCAAGGCATGCTGAATCAGGGATCTTGAATAATAGGAAAGAAAATAATAGGAAAGGGAACAAAAAATAAAGATGACATGGAGAGAATAAATGAAGATAACTGGGATGAAAGTGTTTAGAACACTGACAAGTCAGGTCAATTTTGAACTTTAAAACTACACTGAATTCCTTATTTCCTTAACATTTTATGTCTATATTTGTTTTTTCTTTATACTTACAAATTTTCTTTGCACACACAGCTTCAACAGTGATATATAATTGTTGGAGGAGAGGAGAGAGACTGGCTGTGGAAGGACAGCTTAATCAGCACAGATCTGTGACTGCCTGAGCTCTGAGAACTGCTTGCTGTGTTTATGTGGATTGTTGCTATGTTTGGGGACTGTTTGCCGTTTAAAGTCTCTACCCAGTTTGAGGATTTTATCATGCTATATGTTTTTCCTTTGTTTCACTGTGTCCCTCCTGGAATTTTCCATCCCTCATGGCTTGTAACCCACCTCTGATTGGTCCCTGCTTGCAACGGGCTAGCATTGCCTTATATGGTGTATACCTGCCCCTGTATTCCCAGTTTTGGAGGCTTTTGCCTTGTACTGCAAAGCCCTCCTGGGCTTTTCCCTACACCCCTCCTGAGTTCCAGAACCTTCCCTACCAATCCTATATAAGCTGGGCATCATTTCAATAAAAAAACCCCTTTTCCTACCTCATCCCTGGAGTCTGAGTCCTCCTTACCCCATTTCCCTGCAAAGACCGCATATAATGTGTTCAGTAGGATTATCTGTGTATGTGCAGTCACTTGTGATTATCTTGTCTCTAATAAATTTTGCAAGTTTTCTTACCCTTTTTTCTCTGTTCTAGTGGTTTTTTCCTACCTGCAACTACACATAACTTTGTTAGTCCCTTTTGGTGGGAACATTTCTTACATATGTATGTAAAATGTTTACATGTTGAATTTAGCTATATTGTTATAGTGGTTAACGACATTAGTTTACTGTTGCCAAATGTATCCATTCTGTGGGGCTAAAGACAGAGTAATATTGATTCTTTCCTAATTAGCATATTAGTTTATGGTTCACTACTTTAGCTACAAGCCTTTGCAAAACTTTTTGAATGTGTTTGCCAGTGCCTTCAGCTCTTTGATGACTTATAGAGTAGTCATGATACCATGTTTAGACTAGATTTTGGTACATATCATACTTCCCAAAGACCCCGTGTGTAAAGCAGAATAAGGAGTGTGTAGGAGTCCTGCTGCAAAAAAGTTCAGCTGGAATTTGGTGCTGTCTTCATGTACCCAGAACAGATTATACACCAGAAGACATCAAATTCCTCTGATCCACAAAGGTAGTTTAACAACATCTGAAATGTGTCCACAGTTACGTTAGTGTGTATTGAACCTGCCACAATAGTGGAGATATTAATTCCAGCCCTGTGTTCTTCCTTGAATCTTGGAATCTTACTAGCTCACACTCTGGATTCATGATGTGGAGTGAAAATAGATTACACCTATGAAGTTATTCTCTTGTAAAGATAATAAACTTAAGTATCTTTTCTCTCCACAAGAGAGAGACAGGGCCTAGACTATATTTTCAGGTCACTAGTTTTGTTTTCTCAAGTTTTTGAGTTTTGTCAGGGTTATCGTGAAAAGAAATTATTTTTCTCTCTGTCATTCTTTGTTCTAATTGCATTCCCATACTTGTTTTTTCCTTCTCCTTATCTCCTCCATCTTCTTTTATTTATTTCTACTTTTCAATTCCAACAACTGGGTTCATTTCTATTCAGGATTTGGAGGAAGGGAGTGTTGGTTTAGAGTTTTGGGGTTTTTTTCTTTTTTTTTTTTTTCCAATGTCACATGGAGTTCATAACCTCTTTTAAACACACAGATAATTTACAAAACAGTCAAAAATTCTTTCAAACTGATTGTAGTGGGGTTTTATTCCTCTAAGAATACTCAAACACACAAAATATGATGACGTCTGTACAGAGAGAAAGGAATTGAAAGAGAATGCATGGTGAGAATTATATACAGTTTCCAAATCCATTTGGCACAGGCATCAGGTAGTCAATTTCTAGGCAGACAGATTTTTATTCTGTAATTTGACTACTTTCTGCTCATTATTAATTTTGTTTCCCTCCTTTGCATTTTGTTCTTAGAACATGTATGCAACAAAATTGATTTACTTAATTACCCCACACAAACACACATACACACCCCCAATTCAGTCTCCTTTCTTCCTTAATTTTTCTTTCAAGTGAGTTCATCTTCATAATCTTTAGTCTTCACATCTATAATTTTATTCAAGGAAATTGCATATTAATAATGCCATTCCTCTCAGATCATCTGTCCACTAAAGCATACACACTATCACTTGCTTGGTTAAAAGGCTCCCAGTCTAATGAACTCATCCTTGGAAATTCTGACAGGTCTAATCTAACTCATCAGCAGAGATTCTCTTCTCTATCCTTTAAGGACTTAAAGAGCACAGTTGGCTGTCTCAAACACTGTCAAGGCCACAGAAGGAACTTGCCACAAGATAAGCTACCACAGTGGGAACTTAAGATAAGCACAGAAGGGAGGTATTTGCAACAGGATAGTGTTAATTCTAGGCATGGTGGAGGTGAGATCTGTTTAGCATATCCTGATTAATGCATCCAGACAACAATGCTCACTGTGGCAAACTGTGGGAAAGTAAGCAATTGCTCATACACATATCACCACTTAAAAGATCACCCCAAGTTATGGGACGGATGGCATCTGTGACCACCAACAACCACTGGAGCACCTCTAGTCTCATTTCTGAGCCTTCCACCAGTGGGCTGCGCATGACTCACAGTGTTAAAACTCCCCAGGTGGAATTCCCACCTGAACCTGAATGTATTTTAACCTGTTGAACCCTGTTTCATGGGCTTTGCCCCACCCTTGATGGATCAAGACTGCAACCATCACTTTGACCAACAGACGTTGAAATTGCAACAGTCAAATCGCATTGCTCGATCCACAGCTACATACCTCCTCTCCATTGAAACCAAATTGTTCTAAAATAAACCTGCCATATATATATATATATATACACACATGCACAGACCAGTCATTCAATGCCACTTCACTCTAATCCTCCCCAAGGGATGTATTAACAAGAACCTCAGTTACCCTGTCTCTGGAGTAGGTTATGATACCTCCTCCCCAACTCGCTTTGCTTCAGTAATTCCTTTAACACGTAGATCTGGAAAATGTACCAATTTGAGTCCCTGGACACATTCTGATAATCTAGAAAGAGTTTAGACAGCAATAAAAAAATCAAAGTTCAAATCAAAGGGGTGATTTGCAAGGTAAGATTAAAAAAGATAATCTGCTGATTAATTAACTAATCACTAAGTCAGGTTATGACAGGTCTATAAATATTTGAAGGCCAAGATAGGGAGCATATTTATGTATGTGTAAATTATCCAGTAATGTTTTAAATTATCTCCAAAGCCTATGATATCTCTTACTGTGATCTTGAAGCCATCAATTAAGCCTCTTTTATATGTTAGGGGTTTTGGGGTTTATTTTTGTGAAGATTTAAAATTCTTTCTTAAAATCTCAGCCACTGGTCTCCTAGTACACTGGTACTTCTTACTTCTCTCCAGCAGAACTTTTGTCCTTCCTGGGTTTTTTAAAGTGCCTTATAAAACCTCTCACATTTACAAGAACACTAATGTATCTTATTCTCCTGACAACATACAATTTTTATAAAAAATAATAATATTTTTA
>VXBX01007084.1:80946-96887 GCA_013400415.1 Scytalopus superciliaris
TTCAAACTCTCATTAAAAAAAATGTAATTTTTTTTTTTTTTTCCTCTGAGCATCTTTGAGCATTTAGGCACTGCACTACAGGCAGTAATATACTCAATGGAGTTGTAACTAAAGCTGTGGTGTCACCTTAGCAGGTAACTGCTATGGAAAACATACACAAGAATCAGACTTATATTCTCATGCTACTAATTGCTTCTTACAAGAAGTAGCACTTCCAGAGGATGGAAAGAGCAGTCATATGTGAAACACTGCCTTCAGACAGAGGAGAGAACTGAATCTGGGATACTGAAATCCTGGGTTGAGGCCCCTAGCCACTGAACTATAACACAAAAGAGGCAGGAATATATATATATATATTTAAGGACTGTTAAGGGATATTGAGGATTTCCTGGTCAAGTCTAGAGACCCTATATATCTTCAAAGTTATGTGACTGTTGAACAAATACTTAAGAACCCAAATTTGTTTTACTGGCATATGTGGAATCAGTTTATATAGGACATAATCACATAAATCCTTTTATAAACCTTGATTTTAATTACTCATACTACGACTTGTGCACAGTTATGGGCTGCTATCTACATCCATTATTTTATTGTTGCATCATATTGTTTTGGCAAAAAGTGTGTACCTTCCCTATTCACAAAGAATCCATGCTATCCTTCTTTGTGAGAGATTCTTCCAAAGTCCAAGACCTTTTCCAAATGTAGAACAGTCAGTACAATAGGAAGTGGTCTTCAGTCTTCCAATTTGGTGAAAAAATTCTCAGAAAGTATTTACTTATGTAGGTTTATATTTCTAACTAATCAGTCCAATCATATATGTTGCCCAGCGCAGGAGGAACGAAACTTGGTCTCCTTGCCTTAAGCCCAGTGGTCTACAGAAAAATATTTACATTTGTAGTTACTCTGTAGTGTCTGGACTGCATCAGATAACATCACAGATAACACTGAAGTTACCAAAGCTGTTCACGGTGAAACAGTTTCCAAAGATCTATCTCCATGAGTGACATCTGAATGTACTTCTACATTTCTTTGGTGAGGCAGGACAGTTTTTGTTTAGTAAATTTGTGAACAGTGGATTTTCAAAATATGTTTCTCCACATTAAAGAAAATAACATGTGCTGTATATATAAGAAAGTTACAAAATATCAGATAAATGCTCTTTTTTTGTTGTTCTCTCTCAATAGTCAGAATTTCTCTAATGTAATATGTAGACTGTGGATCATATAGGTGATTTTTGGTCCAGATCAGTTCTAGACTTGGGAATAGTGACTCCTGGACCAGACTAGTTTTAGATTTGGGAATCTTCCTCCAAGGTCATCCATACTTTGACATTTATCTTTTGTTCTATTTCCTTGTGCATATTCTTCTGCTCTCTATTCCTAGTTTCACTTTACTGCTCACATGCCCTGGCAGTTTTAGCCTGAAGATAGATCTTGGATTAATTTTCTTTGTAGCTATCTTTGACAGTTATGGATTGTTCCTTCACTTTCAGGAACATATCACAGGCAATCATGAAGTATTAATTGAATGTAGTTATCTTTCTGTCTCAATAATTGGTCTATATTGTATTCTCTTGCTTGTGTTGCTTCTCTATTTTATTTTTTGTTGGTTTTTTTTCCCTCCTGATTCATTAGATCTCTTTGTTGTGATCAAGCTATCACACTTTACTTATCTAACTAATAAAGCTCATCTGACTACTTCTCTAGAGTGGATCTATGTTCCTTGCACCAGCTCTAGACACCTTTGCTTCAAGCGTCATCATTTTAAGCTGTCTGTATGAAGGCAGATGACTCTTAATAAGTCATCAATGTCATAGGTAGTCTGTGCCATCTATTGTTTTGCTCGTTCTGACTGGAATAGAGCTATTTTTTTTCCTTAGTAGCTAGTATGGGGCTATGTTTTGGATTTGTGAGCAAAAGAGTGTTGATAATTTAGGGATATTTTTGTTACTGCTAGGCAGTGCTGACTCTATCAGTGCCCACTTTACCAGTGAGGAGTCTGGGGGAGAGTGAACACAGCTGGGATAGCTGACCCCAACTGACCAGAGGGATATCCCATACCATATGGAGTCTTGCTCAGCATATAAAGCTGGGAGAAGAAGAAAGGAGGATATTCAGAGTTTCAGACATTTGTCTTCCCAGGTAATTGATGGAACCCTGATTTCCTGAAGATGACTGAACTCCTGTCTGCCCATGGGACGTGGTGAATGAATTCCTTGTTTTGTTTTGCTTGTGCACAAGACTTTTACTTTCCCTGTTATATGTATTTATCTCAATCCATGAGTTTTCTCACTTTTACCCTGCTTATACTCTACATCATGCCGCTGGGGGGGAATGAGTGAGTGGCTCTGGATGCCTTTGTTGACAGCTGGGGTTAAACCATGAAATTGGTAACACCGGAGTATTTAACTGACAAGAAATACAGAATCACAGAATGGCTGAGGTTGAAAGGGACCTCCAGAGGTCTTCTGGTCTAGCAACTTGGTTAAGCAGAGCTGCCTAGAACTGGTTGCCCAGAACCACATCCATATGGCTTTTAAATATCTCCATGGAATGAAACTCCACAACCTTCCTGGGCAACTCAATCATTCTTACAGTGAAAATCTGTTCCCTGATGCTAAGATGGTACTTGAGTTTATTGGTGCTCATTGCCTCTGGTCTTCTCACTGGACATCACTGAAAAGTGCCTGGTTCTATCCTCCCTTCAGGCATTTATATATATTAAGAAGATTTGCCCCCCACACCAACTCTTCTCTTCTCCAGGCTAAACAGTCCCAGATCTCTCACCCTTTCCTCATAGGAAGGCATGACTCTTAAGTCTTTGTGATACTTCATTGGACACTCTTCAGTATGTTATCTCTCTAGTTCTGAGAAGCCCAGAACTGGACACAGTACTCCAGGGTTGGCCACACTAGGGCTAAATAAAGGAGAAAAGTAGAAGGAACTTAAAAAAACCACTATTGTCCTTTTGGAGGTAACTAAGAAACCTGAAGTTACTGTAAAATTAATTTCAGCTTGGTAACTTACATACCTTGCTGTCTCTGTTCCTACTGCTGTTAAATACTGAGCTGAATATGGAACTTTGATGGCTAATATTTACTTGAAGCATAATTCACATGTTAAACTAAGTAAATCACCCTGAAAGTTTTCATTTTTGCTTTAAAAATCAAAAAGACGTGAAAGCTAATATTTTCACATGTTAAATTCTTCAGATGCCTAGCAAATAATCTAATAGAATGATCAAAATTGCTTCTGCCTTGTCAGAAAATAACAATTAAAAAAAAGGCCCAGTTTAGAAAATGCAAAAACCCCAATGCTAAAAGTCTTGAAGGAGACAAGCTCAGTAGATGGCCTCAGATGTGTCTATCACAAAACACAGCAATTACTTTAGCAGAAGGAAGAAAATACAGGAATGGGATGCAATCTACACTCTTGCTCAATAATTAGATCACACATTCATAAAGCAGAAAAAGACAGATTAGGTCTCTTCTAAGTATACAGAGATTCAGAGTAATGTTTTTCCCCTAGAAACTATCTGAAATATGAGTCAGAATCTCTCTTACTGTCCACTGAAATTTTGTGATTTTCCTGGAGGATGTCAAAATTAACCATTTTATAGATGAGGGTAATTTGAAGATTAGGGCTCTTGCTGTGAATTGAGAATCATGGGAATTGTACCATTCTTTTCAGGTGGCAACTAACTACATTAAAGGACTATTATCCTTAAATTTTGGGGGCTTATTCTAATTATATCACTTGGGTTTCTTCCAGGTGTAAAAATTATAGACATTATGAGAGTGATTCATCCAGTCCTAGAGTAAAACAGACACAAGGAATAAAACTCTGGTTGAAGAGTCATGGAACAGAGAATTCTGAAGACTATTCTTTACCTGATAATTCACTTTTAAATGCATGAAGCCAGATGACACATATTCTAAATGCAGATAGGTTTTTTTACAGTAAATACAGAGAAATAAGATGTGTCACAATTTGTCTTGACCAGAAATAAATTGTTAAACTATGTGAGATGAGCAATGTCAAAAGTGTATCTATTTCTATAGCCTGAGAGAACTGAGAAGGGAGTCAAGGTCAATTAACTCAGATGTTATTTCCACAGACATCTCCATTTTTTTTCTGTGATTTGGTCGGTCCTGCAAGACTTGTGAATTAGCAGGAGTTTAAGCTAGCAGCATTTAGAATGGTAATGATAATATTTATGTAAAAGCTACTGAATATTATATAGCTTTGAAAGGTTTACCACACCTGTTGAGTAGCATGATGTTAGTTGAATCTCTTTAATTTCTATCTGTGAAGTTGATTATTTTGTGAAATTACATGCAAACCTTATATTTTTGCTGATCATCTACTCTAAAGACATTATTTAGGTTGATCTTTTGAATGAATAAAGTGATCTCCTCTATAGCATGACAGTTTGAGAGGCTTATTTGTACTTCTCAGTAATGACAGAATGAGGCATGATGAGTTCATTAATTGCAGATTTATTCAACCTCTTGCTACTGACAAGCAATATATTAAACCCTCTGTTATAATGCTTCCATTTTCTCATCTCATAGATACTGGCTTGTATACTAAGACCATCTAATTTACTTTTACCAGTACTTTTTGCTGATAACTTTTGCTACTCCAGTCTTCAATTGTTTTTCTGTTTGTTCCTGAAAATAATGATAGATACATGAAAAAGATTTAAATATTAGACTGAACAGCACCACAAAAGATTAAAAGTCTAAAAGTAGTCTCACAGAGACAGACATGAAGTCTTGAACACATAAATGTATAAAAGTGGAAGACCAGAATAAGCCTCAGATAGTAGGATGTTATGGCTTCTGTCAACAGGAAAAAAAAAAAGCCACCTTCTCCTCCCAAAGATATTTAGCTCCATAGGTTCTGTGGCCTGGTCACAAAGGAGTGGGAAGAAGCCCTGTCTGAAAAGGTATGAATCAGATGAGAAATGGTAATTGAAATTAGTTGGAGAAAATCCCATCAGATAACCTGCATTTTGGATCTGCTGCTTTTCTCACGTGTTCAGAATGGGGATGTTGTAGAGAACCTGCTAAAGTTCATCTGGCCTTCATGTTATCAGTCACTGCAGCTTACCCCTGTAGGCACCAATAATAATGCTGACAGAGACTTCTGATGTAACCAAAGCAATTATTTGTATGTAAAAATTAAATGAGGGAATGGTGTCCAGGGGGCTTCTTGTCCATCCTCTTGGTGAAAGACAAAGACCTGGGGAGGAGTAGGTAGATCTTACAGGTCAATGCTTGGTTGCACAGCTCATGTGGTCAGTAGAGATTTAGTGTTTCTGATCCTGAAACCCTCTTTGAAGATGAAGAAATGGTAGGAAGAGACAGGATCCACTTGATCCATAATTCTCCAACAGCAGTTCAAATTATGGAGATCTTCTGTGACATCGACAGTCAGCTGGCTGACAATTTGTGGGTCTCAGAATCAGAAGAAGGGTAAGTAAAAGTTGGGTATTTTTTTCAGATACTTGATTAACATATCCTAATGAAAGCCTAATGAAATGTTGCCCATGCATGCATGTAGGGGTGACATTAGAGAAAAAAAGGCTCACTTACAGCTAAATGTGCAAGAATGGTAAGAGGCTCTTACACTGCTACACTAATTAGTAAAGGTCCAAACAAGGAAACTGTGGGCAAGCTAGAGTGGAAAGCTGATCTAGTGGCAGCAAACTCATGTAAGACTAAGCTTATAGCTTCTTTGCTCTTTCCCCTCCCCCACCCCAGTGAGGTGTTCCAGGCCTCTGTGTTTAATGTCGGGGATCGAAGTGGAGAAAACTAGCAGCAGGGGATGAGGATCAAGTCAAGGATTACTGCAGAGAACCTGACACAAAAGCCTGTCAGACTCTTTGGGCAATATTAAAGAATGTTGAGAGAGCTTGCAGAAATCATGGCAGGTCTGCTCTTGAATACCTTCAAAAAGTCATGGAGATCAGGGTAAAAGATAAATGATGCAACTACCTTCAAGAAAGGTCAAAAACATGATCTGGGGAGCTATAGGTCAGACAGGCTTGCTTTTGCCCTTAGGAAACTTGTGAAGTTAATCCTCTTGGAGTACATTTTCTGCAGCTGGGAAGGAGTAATTCCTTGAAAAGCTACTGGTTGGGATTGACAGTCTGGGAAGTAGCTCTTTGTTAATGTACTGGGGGTCTTGGTAGACAACAAGTTGAACACAAGCCAGCAGTGTGCCATTAGAGCAGAAAGTGGCAAGAGCATCCTGGGCTGTATGAACAGGAATATGGGCAGTAGCCAGAACCCTCTACTCATTATGTTGCATCAAGATACTCGATCGAGTTCTTAGACCCTTAATATAAGATACATGTCAGCTGTCGTGAGTTCATCAGCCAGCCACCAAGTAGTCAGGACTGAAGCATTTGCTCAAGAATTATTAAGAACCTTTTTTTTCTCTGTACTTCCTTGTAATTTTACATACAGTTTATATTCATTGCACTGATGTACCAGACAACAGTAGATTTCAGAAAGAATGACAGTCTGAAAACTACTTTTTAGGTAATCTGTATTTTATAACCATAGTGAAGAACATTTAAGAAAACCCATATTATGCCATTAAAACTAAGATACCTCAACTACAAATCCTATCATTAGGAGGCATAAAGGTTCACAAAATAGCTACTTTCAACAAATGTTATCTTTATAATTTCTTTTAAAATCTCTCTGTAAACTCAAATAATATAAGAACTAATTAAACAAGATCTGCTTTGTAGAAGGCAGTGAAAAGGCAGTATGTGGCTTCCAACAGTCTTGTTTAAGACCAGCTACCTTCCCTATCACAGTTATTGCAAGAAAAGTCAAAGTATTAATATATTGGACCTCTCCTGGGATTTAGAGTATGACTGTTACCTTGTTGAAACATTGACAGCATGAAATCTGCTCATTCTGATGTGCCTGTAATATATTGTTTCTTCTCTCCTTCTCTTCCCCCCTCAACTTCCCCTTCTGCTTCTCAGCTCTTCCATTCACTTCTCCCACTGTCTGATATCTGTCTTTCAGAGAAAAAAAAAGCAACCAAACAAAAAAAAATATAATAAAATAATAATAACAAATAAAATAATAAAATAAAATAAAATATGAAAGGAAGCTGTAGGGCAAACCTGATGGCAAAGATTCCTGCCACAGTCAAAAGAATATTTTCATAAACACCCTTAGTTGCTTCATACCCTGCAGTTAGATGTGTGACATCTTAATAGACAAACAACACAGGTATATAACTGAAGCCCCAAAGTATTAATCCCAACCAGACAAAGGGGCAAAGAAATGCCTGTTGTTATATATGTCTCTAAGCACAAAGTACACCACTTAAAGAAAACTCATACATGTGAAAGGTGCATGCAAGATTTAAATGGGTTTATCAGATCTCTTAAGATTAATAAGTATGTGATCTTCAGTTCTTGAAAGGGCTGGGGACTATACCACTTAAAAACCAATAGTGATGAATCATATGTTACTCGCCTTCTCTGGAGATATTCAGAATCCCTCTGGACACAATGCTGTGCAACCTGCTCTAGGTGAATCTGTTTTAGCAAGGAGGTTGGACTAGATAATCCCCTGATGTCCCTTCTAACCCCAACCATTTTGTGATCCTGTGATCTCTTTTATGAGATGTTTGAATCAATTCAGCTGCTATCCTTTGGCTCTGTCCCTGGACTACACACTCTGCAGTGGTTGAGATGTTACTTGCCCAGGCCAACAGGTGTCACAGACTGCTACTCCAATTGCTTAGCTACTTCTTTTCTTACTGTAAAATCAGTCTTTTCCCAGTTCTTGAGCCTCTACTTCTTCAGTGACCAATAACTGTTCATCAGCTATTCGTTTATTATTCCAGGTCCTCTGTTTTCAACCTGTGCCCATATTTTCAAGGCCTTTGGCATTACCCTATGCTTAAACTTCATGGCATAGCTCCTATAACAGAGTAGTCATATATGCTAAACAGTGGGCCAGGTTAGTTTTAGCACAGGGTCATTGGGCCTATAAGAGCTTATGCAGTTATGGTTTATTAGTATGCCTCTGCTTGCATTCCAAACAACCTAATATTTAAGTCTTCTTAGTGCGTTTCAATTTCTGTGGGTGCAACAGGACTCTACTTTCACAACAGTCCAAATGAAAACTAGCAGGATAGTCCACCCATAAAGATCAAGCAATTTTCAAGAAACCTCAAGAAGTTTTCAAAACATACTTTGGGGATATTCCTAACTAGAACCTCTCTATTGTCTCTGAAGACAGAATTTGTTTCTTTGTTTGTTTGGTTGGGGATTATTTTGTTTTGGTTTTTTGTTTGTTTATTTGTGGTTTTTCTGGGTTTTGTTGGTTTTGGGGGGGTTTTTTTGTCTGTTTGGTTGGTTGGTTTTTGTGGGTTTTTTGGTTTTTTTTTTGTTTTTTTTTTGTTTTTTTTTTTTTTTTTTTTTTTTTTTTTTTTTTTTATTTTTTTTGTTGTTGTTTTTTTTTTAAATTTAACTGTGACAACATCTAGGGCTTCCAAACACAGATATTGAATAAATGACCTATTCTTAGACCTCTAAACTGTAGAATGAACCTCACTATCTTAGTAAAGCTTCCATAATTGCACAACTTTTTGACAGCTGGTGACAGATCAGGATCAAAACTCATTTTCAGTTCTCAGTGAATAAGAACAGTTCTGAGTGCTATATTAGCATGGCACAAAGAAGAGTTTGAGGGGAAGGTTGCTGCTAAATTTTGGTTAAAAACTGCCCTTTAGTCAACTGAGGAAAGCAATTCTAATTACAATATTAAGAAAAGGTGGAAAGTTTGACTATGCCTAAAAATGTCCCTATGTTTTTTATAAGTCCTCTGACATTTACAAATGAAGTTGACTGGGATAATTGTACCATTCCAATTTTCCTTTTCTGTATCTGTTTTCTTTCTTTGCTGGCAGAATAGCAACTGTAAATGTCATGGATGAAACTGT
The DNA here is from genome assembly GCA_013400415.1 of Scytalopus superciliaris. NCBI lineage: Eukaryota > Metazoa > Chordata > Aves > Passeriformes > Rhinocryptidae > Scytalopus > Scytalopus superciliaris. The sequence goes on from VXBX01007084.1 coordinate 89,934, forward strand.
TTATCCTAAACAACGTCCAAAAATCTCTATGACCCTAAACAATTACTTTACTAATTTAAAATAATCCTCAAGGAATTCTATGCAGTTTTTCACCTGACTTACAGAAAAATATATCCACTAGCACTCACCACTGAAATATTTTGATTATCATAGCTTTATCCTAGCTAAAACATAATGGAGAAAAGTAGACTGTTATAGGGAGAATTTAGCTTGATTTCACAAGACACTCAGTGCCCTCAGTTTCCCTTGGTATCTGTGGAGTTAATGGTATGTATCTTTATTTTGCAGAAAGTAATCTTAACACATGAATTCTCTGATTTTTGTGCTTCCCTTTTTTCATCTTATGTAAGAGTGCCAATCATTGTATTACTTCACTTTGAATTCCCTTTACTTGTGACCCTTACAAATGTGAACAACTTATATAAATTGGACAATAGTTTCTGCTTATTGGTATTTGGAAGACATTGCATTTAAAAGATCTTGACAAAGAGTCTTCCAAAAAGAGTGACTCATTTTGATTATTTAATTAAAAAATTCAACATCAATAGTAGAAATGTAAGCATATATTAACCTTGATGATTAAATTTTCAATATCAGTTTGCATATGCACAGCAAATGATACAGAGAAACCTAATATATTTCTTACAAAAATAAGATTAAAATAATGAAAAATATCAGATAACATTCAGAAAAGTGATATAGTTGTATTTTACATTGTTCTCAATCTCAATTGCAGTAAGCTTGTACTTGTACCCCAGTTTCTTGGATGGAATATTTAGTATTATCCTTTTATATCTGCTATCATTCATACAGCAGAAATAGAAGTAACTTTATGCTAATCAATTTGCATGAACAATCCATTTTGCATGAACAATCAGATTTAGTGATTCAGTAGATAGCTCATTAGTGCTCCTTCAGAGAAAAGATACTCACTGGGGATGCCAGAGACCCACAGATCTGTTCTCATATATGCACAGAAAATAAATACTATTGAAGGAATATATATATCATAAGAATTGTGCATAGTTGAACATACACAAACAAATGAGAAATCTATAACCTTACCCCACAGTAATTATTTTTTTTTCAGAATTCCTTTTACTATAGAAATAGCAGAAATCTGTAATTACCAACAGCTTCAGCTTCTCCCCAAATTTAACATTTTTAAAATTATTTAAATTTAGTTAGCATCAATATCTTATAATGGAAGTTCTCTTTTAAATTTCATTAGGAAAATTCCTCTGTTCTTTGGCTTATAGAAGTTTATGTTCCACTGATGTTGTTTTTGGCTCAATAATAGATGAAAAGTTTCCAGCTAGAATTTCTGCTTGTGTGTAGGCCCGATAGAAATTAGCTGCAAAAAACTCCCACTACTTTTTAGTAAGAAAAGAAATATCCTCCTTAGTGTCACAGGTAGCCAAAACATGATGGATCAAAAATCACTGAAGTCTATTTTGCTAGTATTCAGAAAAGAGTACCAAAGTCCATTTTATCTGCCTAGGAGTTTGCTGGAGCAAAGAAAAGGTAATGCCAATGCATACATTTATTCAATGCTTACTTTCTCAATACTTAATATTTTAAGACAAAAACATTAGTGACATTGAGTGAATTTCCACAGGTAAATAGTTATAAACAGAAGAATTTTCACTTAAACTGTACAGTTAAGGAATGTCTTTACTAATGGAGCTTGTCAGATTGAAATTTTGCTAGATTACATTCCAGAAAGGAAGAATACACATGAAACAACAGATTTGTGTCTTAATCCACTACCAGCACAGAATATGTTATTCTCAAAAAATCTATGCAGTAGAGCTATTGAGATACATAGGAAATTCTACTCTGAAATATTCTAGAGCACAAGGTTTGCTCCATGTAAGTCATGCTGTATACACATATTTCCCCTGACTTGCAAGATAAATGATATTTAAAAATTATTTTTCATATTATTAGTTGTCTTCTACATATATCAATAGACATAGGTAAAAGTGATTGTGAAGTGATTAAGAATCACTTAACAAAGTTCGTATTTCAGTGTTGTTGTATCGGTTTGAAAGATAGTAGAGAAAAATAGGCACTGAAAGGATCATGAATAAAGAATTAATTTCTCTTGCTTCTTTCTAAAAAAAATATGTTTTACCCTGTCATTAATTAACCCTTTAATTTGGGACATCTATAATGTTATCAGATATGATCCACCACTAACCTTTATAATAACAAATAACAAAAAAGTGTGTGTGAGAAAGACAAAAAGAGAAAGGCCTCTACTATATTTCAGACAGGAAAATATAGGAAGTATTGCACAGCTTTGTACAGAGTTACACATTTATTTCAAATTTCTCACTTTTCAATGCTAGCAACACACTGGCATTCCTGTGTCTGAGATGGTAACTGCCTTACATCACACAGGCTCAGTATTGCTAGTAACCTCCAAACTAAAAGAAATCTTAAAAACATAGATACAATATAAAAATATAGAAAGTGTTGCTATTTTAGCAAATGCCCTGACATATTTACCAGGGATTATAAATCTGAAGTGAATTCAGGAGTGACTTGATCTGAGATAATATGCAATTGTTCTATGCCAGTACTGTAAGTCCAAAGGACTTGACACTCTGTATTTAGAAAACAGTTTGTGTGTTCACTCTACAATCTGACTGGAACTTCTGAATATTTAGCAGATAGATCTATGCACTACATAGATTATTACTAAAAGTGACAGTGCGTTCCCTTTAATAAAGCTGAACTTTAACAAAACTGCGATGCTATCTTATGAAGACTCCCAGAGAAGAGTAAAACCCTGCTCTTTGTTGCTTTATATTGTCATGTTCCTGTGAATGCACTTGTGCACCCGTGCAAAGGCTTTCCTTCCACTATCAAACAGGATAAAAGGAAGACAGAACAGCAAAGCAATCAAAAGAAGAAATAAAAATATTTAGTCCTGCCTGAAGGGAATGGGTGAGAAGTGAAAAGTCTTATCCTTACCTAGGTTAGGAAAGGATAAGAAATACATGCATAGGTGACAGGACAGGAGGCACAACCTGAAATAAAGAAGGTTCCATCTGACCATGAGACACTTTTTCTATGTGAAAATGACTGAGCATATGTTTTCTGTGTGGGTTTTGGAGTCTTTGTCCTTGGAGATATTCACAAGGTGTTTGGACATGGTCCTGGGCAACCAGTTGTTGATGGGTCTGCCGGAGTAGGGTGGTTTAACCAGGTTTGCACTCTAAAGTCCCTTCCAACGTCAGTCGTTTTATGATTACGTTATTACTGAGACAGTAAAGATTCTTTCTCTGAGACAACCATCAATGCAACAAAGAGAAATTAAAGACATTATGTACTTTTAAAAAAAATATATAATTAGATTCAAGACATTGCAAAATTAAAGAAATACATTGAACAATTAAAATTTACTACTTTTCAGTACAAAATTATTTTATTACAAATTTTAATTACTGATTTTTTCCTAATTGTAAAAGAACCACAGGAATATCTGGTATTTGTCTCTCAACCTTAGAGGTAAAGGCAGGGGAAAAAATCCCTGGAAGAACAACATGAGGCTTAAAAAGATGGGAAAAAAACTACATGTGAAATAACTGGCTTATGCTTAGATTGGTGAAATAAAAAGTATTGATAATCAGTAATTATATCAAAAGTAAAGTCATCTTGTCTCATATGTTCTCGCAACCATTTCTCTTCTTTGAATCTCTAGGGAATGTACCATAATAAAGGTCCAAAAAGATGAACCATTGGGTTTTTTCCTTCAAGAAATGAGCAAAGTGAGCAGCTAGCCTTGACTATAACCTTCACTGCTATGTGGAGCAGCAGATACATTTATCCCCTACCATCAGAAGTGAAAAATTTTGCTGACATTTTCTTTGTCAGGAATGCATGATGCTCCCAGGTCAAGCAATGGTGTTCTCACAGCACATAGTATCATCTTTGTTCAAATGCACATAGCAGACACTGAAGGAAAAACAGTCCCTGGGGAGTCTGGGAAACAAAAAAGAAGTAAGTGTTCAAAAAGATGTTGTAAAGGTGCTAGACCAATTTATTTACCAGTGGGCAAATGGCTTGGGAAAGTCAGATTTTGCAAATCAAATGCAGGCAGGACTCTCAGCAACATATATCCTAACCATCAAGATGGAAGATAACAGGCAACACAACTCCATTTATTATTCAACTGTCATACTTGGCCAGCAGATTGATGGGGACTTCAAGGTGGCAAGAGGAAGTCCAGTGGATTCCTGTGTCTCAATCTGCATTAACTCTACTACATCTGATTTTTCTAATATACCTTCTTNCTCAAATGTTTAGATTCATTTTCAGCCCTGCCTCATGGTTATCTATACAGTTAAGAGGCTTTATAGCAAAGCTTGAGATTGTGGCAAATCTCACCTATATATGTCTACACATGGTTCAAGAGATAACATGGGACAAAGAATACCTTTTCTTGCACTCTGCTGAGGGTTAATATATTTTAGGTCTTTGAACATAGTCTGTGACATGCCAGCTGACCTCAGGACATGAGTGTGATCGCTGGCCTGTTTTGATTATCAGCATTAATATAATCACTGAATCTAAATGTCTCCTTTCACGTATTGTATTTAATACCCAACTGTCTTAAGTATAATGTCTGAAGGGTAACATCTTGTTTGGCTCCTTCCTCATCTGTTCTCTGGTAGTAGAGAGACAATCAGAATAAATCATTAAATACTTTAAGCAGACCTAGAAAGGACAGATGACTACAGCTTGAATGTCTAATATTGATATTGGAAATGTCATATTTTTGCTATAATAACAAGACCTAGAGAATCATCATCATCAGTTTGTTTGTTTGTCTTAATCTTAAGTAATATATAATGTACAAAAGGCAAAGACCTAATATTCATTCTTCTTCATTTTTCAAAATATTTTAATAAGGCTTTATTTGCTGTTTTGCTGTATAGCCACCTAGGCATTTTCAGTTTCAGAATTTAATATATCGTATTCCCCATGTAGTCTCTTTTAACTTTCAGTTTGAACTTTAATTTCAAAGTATTTGTGGACAAAGTCTTCAGCACTTTTCTCTGATTTCCTCCTTATTGTTTTAGATAGGTAAAAAACACTCTCTCCAGTATTATGACTATAAAAATTGGGTGTCTCAGAAGTGTAGTTCCTGCATACAGTCAAGCAGCGCCCTTGGGAATGGTTAGTTGCCATGAACAAACCATGTCCTTTAAAATACCCCTACTGACTCAGACTAGTACTCACTGATCTTTCCTACTGGGATGTTTCTAGATTCTTTTTTCATTTTTCCTTAGCAGTCTAGCGTTATAATGTAAAGGCAGTAAAAAGAGACAGAAAAATAGAAGTCCCCGTGAAAGCAACGAAAACATTTGTAGTCCTGCTGTGGTGAGAGGATAAAAGATCTTCAAGTACAAAGAGACAAGTGGTGAACCCCCATCACTCATCCAGCTACTGTCTCATTTTACTCTCCCCTAGATACTTCTAAAAAATATTTCTTGGGGATTCGGTTGTAAACCAGAATTTATCTTTTGGAACAATGTGTCCATATGTTTTATTAAACAGCAAAAGCAAGACAACTCAATGTGAAAATTCAGTCAACCAGGATTTCAAAGGGGCTGAAAGCCAACCTCCAATGTTTGGATGCACAGTTTTTTTGGAGAGAAGTCACTTGAGCACACAGGATTCTTAATTTGATGCACTTGCATTAAACCTTCATGAACTTACTCTTGGGTAGAAGAGCTACATTTTTAATATTTCAGCCAATTTATAGATATAATATTTTTGTAGCATTTCATAAGCACTTTGCTGAACTAAACACATAGAATATTTTAGTTTAGTGATTCTCTGTGTGGAGTCTAGAATAAATACACCATCTCAGAACCACTCTCTCTTGTCAACAGCCTCCAAAGACTGCATTGAATAGGTCATGCACTAATTCATACTAGTTCTCATTAAAACATCACCTTCATTATTAGCACATTAATTACACTGTAGTCATGTCAAATTAAACCTAATATAGGTTTAATGCACAAGGCAAGTGTCTAAGGTCCTACTATACACAATGTATGTATAAAGAGGGATTCAGTTGCCTAAACATAAATAACAAATGCTGGTTCAACTTTTTAAGTGCTTGAAATATCCACATAAGTCTGGCAGATAGAATACTGGCTTTACAGCAGACATGCATTCTTTTAGTCAATCACCTGAGGGCCAGATGGGATACACTGTCATAAAATATTCCACCAATACCTATGCTTAAGCAATTGAATCCACACCTAGACCTCCACTGAATACAATGAGAATTTAAAAGCCTCTTCCACATACTAACTTTTAAATGTAGATGCAAAAATTTACATGTCTACATTCTGGATCTGAACCCAGACTCGATCTTGATTACACAAACCAAGTGTCTAGAGTAATATGAAGCGTTCAGTGGTATTTCACCCAGCTTTCAGTCAATACTGCAGAAGGGGCAGGGGATCCTTTAAATATTCAGTCCTACCTGTTATTTCTGTGTGCATGACTTCAGTGCCCTAGAATCTCAAACTAGGAGGCTGTGTTCTGACAACTGCATTGTATAGTGTACCTTTGTGGGGAACTGGACTTTTTAATTGCCTTCAAACATTTCTACTGTGTTGCAGTAGTTAGGGCTGGGTGTTCGGAAGATAACGTGTTGTCACGGAAAGACAGGGCCCCTCCCCCAGGAGCCAATAGCACAGAGTGTGTGATGTAAGCAGACGGAAGTGACCTTGTAGACCTGTACTATATAATGCTGTGTTACGAGCCAATAAACGCCATTTGCCGTCCATCATATTGATGTCTGTGAGCAAGTGGTCCAAACAGCCTGGGCTTGGCTGCCGTGTCGTTCCTGAGCAGGGCCTCCACGCCTACCAAAGGCAACAAGTGGTGCCAAAACCCAGGAAACATCGCCTGAACGGGTGAACG
>VXBX01007085.1:1495-12930 GCA_013400415.1 Scytalopus superciliaris
AAAAAAAAAAAAAAAAACAACCCAAAAAATCGCAACACAAACCACCACCACCAACAAACTCACATAGGAGAGCTGGTTGTGTTCTGTCTACTTGCCCTACCATTCCCATGTTTGCCCACTCATATTACATGCAGGAGCACCCTTTGCTTGTGCTCATTTGGAGGCTCTTAGATAGCCTCCTCTAGCACCTGCTAACGAGCCTGACCTACCCCTCACTCACCTGAAGGATGCTAAAACATTGCAGTGTCTAATTGTTTTCTTCACATCTTTTGGATTTGTGCTGAACACAGTAATGATGATTATATTGAGACATTTTTGTTATTACTGAGCAGCACTTACAAAAAGCCAAGGCTTTTTTTACTTCTCATACTAGCATGCTGGCAAGGAAATTGAGACCGCATGGGAGGCTGCGAGCCAACACAGCCAGGACAGGTGACCCCAACTGATCATAGAGAGATTCCACACTATATGACATCATATTCAGTATATAAGGTGGGGGGAAGAAAGAAGGAGAGGGATGTTTGGAGTGATGGTGTTTTTCTTCCTAAGTAACTGTTAGGTGTGAAGGGCCCTGTTCTGCTGGAGGTGGCTGAACCCCTGCCTGCCCATGGGAAGCAGTGAATTAGTTGCTTGTTTTACTTTGCTTATGTGAGCAGCTTTTGCTTTTCCTATTAAATTTCTTTATCTCAACCCAAAAGTTTTGTAGCTTGTAGTGTTCCAATTCTCATCCCCATCCTGCTGGTGGGGGAGTAAGCAAGTGGGTGCATAAGGCTTGGCTAGCTGGGGTTAAACCAGAAAAGATTGATAAAAATCAGAATTTTTCATGTATTATATGTGTTTAAAGGATTTACAGTAAAAGAAATTACTAAGTATTAGTCAGTCATCTAGTGAAGATTGTTTAAATACCCTATGTAGTTCCCATCAGAATCCACATCCTTGCAAATATGCAGAATTTTCCTTGTAAGATTTGTCATAATGCATATCTTTTTCTTCTATGCATTTTACAATAGAGATTCTGGTAAGCTATTATACAAGTGTTTTGACCTGTGAATCTTTTAGATTTTGACTTCAATCCACTAGAGCCCAGAGGATTCCTGCTAGCAAGAACTTACTTCTCTCCTCTTTTAATTATGAAAGTCCCTGTATCAAATTCTCCATTTTCACATGTATAACTATTCATAATTTTTTTTGAGACTGCAGTGCTATAGCCAGTGAGCTTTCAGAAGATGCATCTTTTTCAAGAACTAATTTGTCCTCTCCTACTTTTTAAGCTCTATTCTATGTATGTGAATGCTATTCTTATGCAGTTCTACAAGCCTGATACTCTACAAGTTGTGAAGACCCATGCTTCTACCTAATTTCCACCTAAATTTCTGTGGTCATTCTTATAACACGAGTTTAGGTTCTTAAATTTGCAGGCTTGAAGCATTTCAGTCCTCTCAGCCACACTGGGAAATTTGTCATATGGGAGTTTTTGATTCCTTTGAGTAAACTCAGCCAGATGTAATATGCCTAAGAGTAGCCTGCACATATTGTCAAACCTGCATCTTCCTCCTTCCTGGTATTCAATCTTCTGTAGAAAATCACATTCTATTGCTTTTAATCTTAATACATATTAATCATCAGTGATTATGAATTCCACTAGAGGCAAAAGTTACCATCATCAATTTCATTGTTGTCTAAATTTTGTTTGAAGACAACATATATTTAATTTATATATTTATTTTATTCAGACTTTACCTTACCTTATTCAAACTTTTTCTTACAACACAATAAGCTGCTTTTAGAGATTCATGTGTTTCCATATTATGTTTGAAGCGTCTCAGTTTGGTCAGCAAAACTTTTAAATTTGTTTTAGAACTGTTTCGGTTAAAAAAAAAAAATCAGAATTAATTCTGTATTTCTAATTTTGACTTTTATGGTAGTCAAAAGTACAGTTAGTAATATACAAAAGTTATTAATAATACAGAAAAAATAATACTAGTTAACAATAAACAAATCACTACTTAAAAATTCAAAACAAAATTCTAACTTTTTAAGTGTGAAGTAGTGCTTTGAGACCTGTCTACAAAATTTTGACATCCAACTGGTGTTAAGTCAGGACAAGACTCTCACAGGAAACCCTGGATTTGTGTTGAGAGGGATTTTTACATATGATGTCCTCAGACCATACTGAAATGCAACTGAAAGGTGTCTATGAAATTGCACTAAAACAAAAGCAAACTTGTTTTTAAAGTTTAAATCTAATTTTCTTCAAATTATATTCTACTATATAAAAGAAGAACCTTTTAGGAAGGTTTAAAATTATACATATAATAGTAATGTGCTGCATCCCATATGTTCCAAATGCATTAGTATTTTAATAGTTAATACTTCACAGATTTCACAGATATAATGTATTTGTACATTTCAAAATATTTTACCTAACACTATTTTGGCAAGTAGCCTTTGGACAGTGAGACTATCAAATACATTCAAAAGTAGGTAAAAAGCACTTGTAGTGCCATTAACTATTAATTTGTTCTTGGCTAAACTGATGAACCTTTGACACACAGAATAGCTCATGTGTATCTGATAGTTAAGGACGATATATTATAGTTCAAATACATCAAATGCTTTATTTCTGGAAGTAGAAACCAGAAATGCAGAAATAGAGAAGTGAAAATGACAATGAGTGATGTACCCTAACTAGCTTAAGAGGTTTCACTGTCTTAAAATAGTATTGAATGCCCCCGTTAACTAATTAATTTGTGCTTTTGTATTTTCCACTCAACATTATATCAGAGGTATTTCTTTTATCTTAAAGATAGTTTGGAAGGGAAATGAAGTTTCTTGCTTCTTAAAAGGAAGCTGTTCAGCAAGCCTGTCTGTGTAGCCATCTTTCTGTTAAATATAGCATGCTGAACAGGCAATTTCTAAATATTTCTTTTCATTCTTGTTAGGATGGTCACTTACTGATCAAATTGAAGTTGGATTAACCCAAGCTTTGGAGGCAATAGTAACCCAATTCAAGTCAACCCTGCCCCGTTTCAGATTTATAGAGCTTCCAGGTGGAGTTCATTACAGCAAATCACCCAGCATGATCCCCTTGACAGCACATTAAGAAAAGAGTTTAAATTAAGGTTTGCTGTATTGTTAGGCTCATTTCCTGTTCAAAATGTGAAGGCCCCCTACTTTTGCCCACACTCACTTAAACTACAGAACATTTGCTATCCTTGGAGGTCCCTGCTGCTGTTTGCTGCTCTGTTTGTATAGCACCTGAAATATTCATGAATTAGCAAGCTGAAACACCACACGTTTCAAACAAAGATTTTGTGTTTGTGAGCTCCTGGCTTGTGAACTGGTAATTGAGAATTTACAACTCTATCTCGTTTCTTTATAAAGAAGCAGACATGTGGGCACTTTGCTTGTAGTGATTATTACTCTTCTTGTCCACCATACTGCATTCAAGCCCTGGGGAACCGCCTGGTTTTACAGTAATACTTTTGTCCTGATAAAGAGCAATGTTGACATTCCCATGCTGTTTCTTTTAGGCAGACCACATCCTATACCATGGAGTATAGCTAGGAACAGTATTATGTTGGCTGGAATGTCCTCCCATGACTTTTAGTGACCTCTCTCAACCCAACCCATTCTATGATTCTATGATAAGTTGTTTTTCTGCTTATGGGGCTTATATGAAGACAAGGACTTTCAGAGTAAGACTACAGAAACCTTGTCAATTTGCTGTTTCAAGTGCTTGTCTATGTTTAAAAACTATGTTCAAATCTCATCATCATCATCATCATGGCTAGGCTTCGCGAATGAAGATTTGGGAAGGGCTCTACCCACACTTTGTACAAGCGCACTGGTGGCTGAAAAGGCCAATGCAAGATAGGCAAGTCCGGTCACAAACAGCACAGTGGAAAGTCTCCTCGGGTGGGATTAGCAAGGCACGTTTTTTTCTGCGTTGTCTTTTTTCTTCGAGACTGCTCCTGTGTGTGCTCTCGAAGGAAGCAGCAGTGTTATGGATGGTGTACCTCCATGCCTCCCGACTGGAGGCCAGAGTGGGCCATTGATGGTGTTCAATATGGCCAAGGCTGAGGTGTTGTTTGAGGGAGTCCTTGTATCTCTTCTTCGGGGCTCCTCTCTTGCGGCAGCCNTTAAGTTCTGATTCGCCTATGGTGATGTTGGGATGGTGAAAGACTTCCTGGGGTGCAGGTTGATGGAGAACTTCCGTCTTCTTCAAGCTGGCTTTCAGCCCAAAAAGCTCAGCAGCCTCTGCAAAGCAGGATGTTAAGCGCTGCAAAGCTGCTTCGGTGTGAGCAATGAGAGTGGCATCATCAGCAAAAAGCAGCTCATGGACAAGGTGATTGAGGGTCTTAGTGTCAACCTCAGTCGCCTTAGGTTGAATAGGCCTCCATCGGTATGATATCAGATGTAGATGCCGTTGTCTGCATCGAGGTCTGCCGTGGCCCTTTGGAGCATCATGCTGAAGAAAACCATGAATAGGGTTGGTGCAAGAACACAACCTTGTTTCACACCATTTGTTATGGGAAAGGGCTCAGAGAAAGGGCATCGCCATATCTGACTTGATCACCCTGGTCCTCATGCAGCAGGATGATCATTTTGAGGAACTTGGGAGGACATCCTAATCATTCCAAAATCTGCCACAGGCCTTTTCTGCTCATTGTGTCAAAAGCTTCAGAGAGGTCAAGAAATATGTTCAAATAGGTTCAAATATGGTCAGTTGGTAAAATGACAGCAGTGGTAGCAGAGGTGGCTGAGGCAAGTCTGGGGTGAGTGTTAGATCTGTAGAGTGAGGTTCCCAAGCTCAGGGACACCCAAGCAGCAGTCCAGAGCCCCATCAGGACTTGGAAGCTCTTGTGAGTCAATCGGGCATGGAGGCAGTGTTGCCAGGAGCATCCAAGGAAGATTTAAACAGCTCTAGGGTGCATGAGCAACCCAGAGTGCAGCAAACAGGGTGGGCAAATGGGATGTGGTGTGTCAGAAGGACATGGCATGTCAGTTTGCACAGGTAGGGCATGCAGGAGTGGTGCTGCAGTCTGTAAGTAGATCCAGCTAAGTGCTAGGTGCTCTAGGTCTCTGCCATAATGGTGGGCACTTGACTCAAAGTCAAAACCCATGTGTCTACTGAGACAGAACCTGAGAAGTATGATGTTTCCACCCACCTGGCTGCCTGATTACCACTCCACAGTAAGTGTATACAAGTGCACACAGCATGGACAATAAACAAGAAGAACTAGAAATCTGTGTCTGATCTCACGGCCGTGATCTCATTCTATCTCATGACTGGAATATTGTCATGGGTAGCTACATACTTTCAGAAAAGATAGGTCAGAGAGGTGAGGTGGTGGAGTCACTCTTTATGTGAGAGAGCAACAAGAATGTACCAAGCACTAGCCAGGGACAGACCAACAAGTTGAGAATTTATGGGTGAGAATTAAGGGACAGGCAAATATGTGTGACACTGTTGTGGGTGTTTACTGTAAGGCACTTGATCAAAAAGAGGCAGCTGGAAACAACCTCATCATCACAAGCCCTGGTTCTCATGGGCAACATAACCAGCCTGGTATTTGTTGGGGGGACAACATGGCTTAGCACACATGGTCTAGGAGATCATTGAAGATGACTTTTTAATGCAAGTGATGAAGGACCCGGTGAGGAACGGTGTGTTTCTGCATTTTGTACTAACAAACCAGGAGCAACTGGTTGAAGATGTGATGGCTGGAAGCAGCCTTGGCTGTAGTGATCATGAGATAGTAGAACTCAAGATCCCAAGTGTAGGAAACAAAGCAAAAAGCGGGACTAGGACTCTCAGCTTCACAGAGCTAATTTTAGCCGCTTCAAAGACCTACTTAGAGGAATCCCATGAGTTAGAGCTCTCAGAGAGAAAAGGATTCAGGAGTCCCGGTCAATATTTCAGCATCACTTCCTCCAAACTCAAGATCAGTGTATCCCCATGATCAAGAAATCAGGCAAAGCAGAAAGGAGATCTGCATGGATGAGCAGGGAGCAACTAGTAAATTTGAAACACAAGAAATAAAACTATGAGATGTGGAAAAAGGGACAGGCCACATGGGAGGACTGTAGGAACATTATCAGGGTGTGCAGGGATGTGGCTAAGGCCCACTTGGAACTGAGTTTGGCAAAGATTGTCAAGGAAAACAATAAGGTCTTGTACAAGTATATTAGTAGCAGAAGGAATATCAGGGAAAACATGTGGCAGCTGTTGAATAACATGATTATCATGGTAATGGGAGACACAAAGAAGGTAGATTTACTGAATGCCTTCTTTGCTTCAGTCTTTATTGCTAAGGACAGCCCTAAGGAGTCCCAGACCTCAGAGGTAAGAGAAGGCAGCCAGAGAAAAGAACACTTCCCCTTGGACATAGAAGGTTGGCTTAAAGAGTGGTTAGACAACACCCATAAATCCATGGGCCCTGATAGGATGCACCCACGGATGCTGAGGGAGCTGGCAGATGTTGCTCTGCCACTCTCCATCATCTTTCAAAAATCATGGAGAACAGGAGGGGTGACTGATGATTGGAGGAAGGCAAATGTTACTCACATCTTCAAAAAGGGCAAGAAGAAGGACCTGGGAAACTATTGGTTGGTCAGGTTCCATCCCTAGGAAGGTGATTGAACAGATCACTCTGGAGGTCATCAGCAAGCATGTAGAAGAAAAGAAAGTCATCATCAGTAGTCAGCATAGATTTACCAAGGGAAATCAAATTTGACCAATCTGACTGCCTTCTTTGACAGCATGGCAGGATGGGTTGACAAGGGCAGAGCAGTAAATGTTTATTTCAACTTCAGCAAGGCTTTTTTCACTGTCTCCCACAACATCCTCATAGGCAAGCTTAAGAATTGTGGGGTAGATGAATGGAGTGTGAAGTGGATTAAGAACTGGCTGAATGGCAGAACTCAGTGGTCAGTGAAGTAGAATCCAGTTGGAGGCTTGTGGTCAGTGACATTCAATACTGAGAATCAAGACTGGGTTCAGTCTTCTTCAGCTTGTTTATCAACAAGAGATAGAAAGGACAAAGGGATAGAATATACCCTCAGACTTTGGTGATGATATGAAACTGGGGGCAGTGGCTGATATACCAGAAGGCTGTGTTGGTACCTTGATAGGCTGGAGAGTAGGGTAAAGAGAAATTTATTGAAGTTCAAAAAGGACAAGCGCAGGGTCCTGCATCGGGGGGAGAATAACCCTAAGTACCTGCACAGGTTGAGGGCTGACCTACTGGAGAACAGTTCTGTTGAGAAGGACCTGGGAGTCTTGGTGGATGACAAGTTGATCATGAGCTGGCAATGTGCCCTTGTGGCTAAGGGAGCCAATGATATCCTCCCATTCATCAGGAAGAGCATGGCCAGCAGGTCAAGGGAAGTGATCCTCCCCCTCTATTTGGATATAGTGAGGCCACCTCTGGAATATTTCTGGTCTCCTCAGTACAAGAACTACTGGAGATGGTCCTGTGGAGGACCACAAAGATGATTAGGGGTCTGGAGCATCTCTCTCTTATTAGAAGAGACGGTGGGNTCTCATGGGCAACATAACCAGCCTGGTATTTGTTGGGGGGACAACATGGCTTAGCACACATGGTCTAGGAGATCATTGAAGATGACTTTTTAATGCAAGTGATGAAGGACCCGGTGAGGAACGGTGTGTTTCTGCATTTTGTACTAACAAACCAGGAGCAACTGGTTGAAGATGTGATGGCTGGAAGCAGCCTTGGCTGTAGTGATCATGAGATAGTAGAACTCAAGATCCCAAGTGTAGGAAACAAAGCAAAAAGCGGGACTAGGACTCTCAGCTTCACAGAGCTAATTTTAGCCGCTTCAAAGACCTACTTAGAGGAATCCCATGAGTTAGAGCTCTCAGAGAGAAAAGGATTCAGGAGTCCCGGTCAATATTTCAGCATCACTTCCTCCAAACTCAAGATCAGTGTATCCCCATGATCAAGAAATCAGGCAAAGCAGAAAGGAGATCTGCATGGATGAGCAGGGAGCAACTAGTAAATTTGAAACACAAGAAATAAAACTATGAGATGTGGAAAAAGGGACAGGCCACATGGGAGGACTGTAGGAACATTATCAGGGTGTGCAGGGATGTGGCTAAGGCCCACTTGGAACTGAGTTTGGCAAAGATTGTCAAGGAAAACAATAAGGTCTTGTACAAGTATATTAGTAGCAGAAGGAATATCAGGGAAAACATGTGGCAGCTGTTGAATAACATGATTATCATGGTAATGGGAGACACAAAGAAGGTAGATTTACTGAATGCCTTCTTTGCTTCAGTCTTTATTGCTAAGGACAGCCCTAAGGAGTCCCAGACCTCAGAGGTAAGAGAAGGCAGCCAGAGAAAAGAAAACTTCACCTTGGACATAGAAGGTTGGCTTAAAGAGTGGTTAGACAACACCCATAAATCCATGGGCCCTGATAGGATGCACCCACGGATGCTGAGGGAGCTGGCAGATGTTGCTCTGCCACTCTCCATCATCTTTCAAAAATCATGGAGTACAGGAGGGGTGACTGATGATTGGAGGAAGGCAAATGTTACTCACATCTTCAAAAAGGGCAAGAAGAAGGACCTGGGAAACTATTGGTTGGTCAGGTTCCATCCCTAGGAAGGTGATTGAACAGATCACTCTGGAGGTCATCAGCAAGCATGTAGAAGAAAAGAAAGTCATCATCAGTAGTCAGCATAGATTTACCAAGGGAAATCAAATTTGACCAATCTGACTGCCTTCTTTGACAGCATGGCAGGATGGGTTGACAAGGGCAGAGCAGTAAATGTTTATTTCAACTTCAGCAAGGCTTTTTTCACTGTCTCCCACAACATCCTCATAGGCAAGCTTAAGAATTGTGGGGTAGATGAATGGAGTGTGAAGTGGATTAAGAACTGGCTGAATGGCAGAACTCAGTGNTCATCTTTCAAAAATCATGGAGAACAGGAGGGGTGACTGATGATTGGAGGAAGGCAAATGTTACTCACATCTTCAAAAAGGGCAAGAAGAAGGACCTGGGAAACTATTGGTTGGTCAGGTTCCATCCCTAGGAAGGTGATTGAACAGATCACTCTGGAGGTCATCAGCAAGCATGTAGAAGAAAAGAAAGTCATCATCAGTAGTCAGCATAGATTTACCAAGGGAAATCAAATTTGACCAATCTGACTGCCTTCTTTGACAGCATGGCAGGATGGGTTGACAAGGGCAGAGCAGTAAATGTTTATTTCAACTTCAGCAAGGCTTTTTTCACTGTCTCCCACAACATCCTCATAGGCAAGCTTAAGAATTGTGGGGTAGATGAATGGAGTGTGAAGTGGATTAAGAACTGGCTGAATGGCAGAACTCAGTGGTCAGTGAAGTAGAATCCAGTTGGAGGCTTGTGGTCAGTGACATTCAATACTGAGAATCAAGACTGGGTTCAGTCTTCTTCAGCTTGTTTATCAACAAGAGATAGAAAGGACAAAGGGATAGAATATACCCTCAGACTTTGGTGATGATATGAAACTGGGGGCAGTGGCTGATATACCAGAAGGCTGTGTTGGTACCTTGATAGGCTGGAGAGTAGGGTAAAGAGAAATTTATTGAAGTTCAAAAAGGACAAGCGCAGGGTCCTGCATCGGGGGGAGAATAACCCTAAGTACCTGCACAGGTTGAGGGCTGACCTACTGGAGAACAGTTCTGTTGAGAAGGACCTGGGAGTCTTGGTGGATGACAAGTTGATCATGAGCTGGCAATGTGCCCTTGTGGCTAAGGGAGCCAATGATATCCTCCCATTCATCAGGAAGAGCATGGCCAGCAGGTCAAGGGAAGTGATCCTCCCCCTCTATTTGGATATAGTGAGGCCACCTCTGGAATATTTCTGGTCTCCTCAGTACAAGAACTACTGGAGATGGTCCTGTGGAGGACCACAAAGATGATTAGGGGTCTGGAGCATCTCTCTCTTATTAGAAGAGACGGTGGGAGCTGGGCCTGTTTATTGTTGGGAAGAGAAGACTGAAAGGGGATCTCATTAATGCATATAAATATCTCAAAGGTGTAGGTCAAGAACTTGGTGGCAGGCTCTTTTCAGCGGTTCCCAGCAACAGGACAAAGAACAATGCCCATAAACCAAAACACAAGGAGTTCCATCTCAACATGAGGAAGATCTTCTTTACCTCCACGGTGGTAGAGTACTGGCACAGACTGCCCTGAGATGTCATGGATTTTCCCTCTCTGGAGACAGTCAAAATGCACTTGGACAGGTTCCTGTGTCACCTGCTCTAGATGACCATACCTTGGCAGGGGTGTTAGATCAGATGATCTCCAGAGGTCACTTTCAACCCTAACAATTCTGTGATTCTGTGAAAATATGTAATGCTGAAGTCCTGAAAGTAAATCATAGCTGTGTTAAGAATAAAAAATCTCAGTATGGACTTCTGCCTGTCGAATACATGGAACATGACAACAAATTAATTTGCAGTGTACAGGTTCAAGAAAATGAATTTTATAATGTAATTCATGCTTTAAAAGGTACATATTTTTTTACAAAGTATAGCTATTCTCCTGCAAATTCTGTCTTCTTTATAGCTTAATAGCTTTGTGGAAGAGACTAGTGGAAGTGCAGTGCATTATGATTTTTATAATAATGGCTTTCTCTTAACTTTTTGTGTACCTGACATATTTATCAAGAAAACAGTAACATCTATATGCCTAAGTATCATTTTAATGAATCACAGAAATGACATGTAGTGTATTGACGTGGCTATTTTTTTTTTTTCCCTATTTTCTATTCTCTTTCTATATAACAAGTTTTCTACCAAGCCAATCTTCATAGAATCTTTGTATAACTTCAGTGTCAACAATCTGCCTTTTGTTACTTCTAGATAGATGCATTTATTTTGGCACAGGTCCTTTAATTACATGAACTTGTGCTGCTCCTGGAAATATCACAAGCTATAAAAAGGGAAATTTTTCACTCAATTCAGTTATGATCAGATTCCATGCTATGATGGTGACCATGGTCACAATTTCTTTCACACTGGTGGCTAAATTAATTAACAGAAGCTCAGATGCCCCATGTGAGTCATCTTTTTGAGCAATACATTTTTTTATTTAGGTTAGGCAACACTTCAAGCCTCCCAATTCTTTTTCAAAAGTCAGCTTAGCCAATCATTCTTCTTACTGTATGATTTTTCTTGAGATTTTTCAGTTATTCATTTCTTTTTGATCACCACTGTTTCTGCAGCACTGTATTCTAGGAATTTGGTTTCATTACTCAGGTGTGAGTCACATCTGTGGCCTCTCCCCTACATCTGTGTTTTCAACCCTGTCTCTGGTCTCTCCACTTTACTAAAACTTTTTATAGTGTTAAAAATACAGCCCATAAGTGTGAGAGTACTCTCCTTGCAGTGACTATTTTTTTATATTTCAATGTCAAATGAA
>VXBX01007085.1:42935-59463 GCA_013400415.1 Scytalopus superciliaris
TTAAAACGATTCACTTACTGTTCAATCAGAGAAAGAAAAGCAGTGAGTTTTCAGACAAAAAAAAATTGTTTGTTTCAAGTGACAGGTCACCTTAAAATAAAAGCTGATGGGTATTGAAGGAAGTCCAAGAACCTTTTTTATTTGACACCTAACTGGTGACGGAAGATCTAGTCCACTGTTTTAAAAATATTAAATATTATTTTACATCTTTGGGAGAGGATTGCATGGGAAATAAAACATATTTCTGACTATTATTCCATCTAAAAAGTTTCTAGATTCACCTTACAGTACTTTATGTCTGCTCTGTTTTAACTGGGAACAGCTACACTTTCACTTACTTTGCAACTGAACTCTACAGGAATTCTGGCTCCATTAGATTTTCAGCAATGGCAAAGCTCTAATACTTGTCATGTTGTGTACAATATTATTGTGTAGCAAATCCAGCTGTAAACAATTTACTATTGAATACTAATTAAAATATTAAAAAAAAAAAATCCACCACTTACTGGAGATGTATAAATAAGATTGTGTTCAGCCATTTCCTCCCAAACTTTTTTAAGACTGTGACCACATACAGGCTAAAATCTTTAAATAAAGTAGCATGATTATGTGTGTATTTTGCTTTAAAGTACAGAACAAATATACTTAACAGTGGAAATTAGTCTGCTTAGGACAAGGATCTCCTGATGAAAATACAAAGTTAATGCTGGAAGAAACAAACTTCATAATTCCCTTGTTCTGAAAATAAGAAATTGTGCACTTAGGATAATAAATACAATTTTGACAATGTTTTATTTTAATGGCACGTGAATTAAAACTGCATTACAATGAAATTGCTGCAGAACATCCACATTAATATCAAATGAATTCATTACGACCAGGACAGTTACAATGAATACTAAATGAATTAATAATAATGAACCACTTAGAGTGTTACCTAATTGTTTTATTTCATTTTTATGTACATTTTGTCCAAATTTAACTGTTAGGTTAATAGAAAATGACATCCAGTAATTTATTTCAACACCTAGTGTTTGTAAGTGATTACTTCCACACCAGATTCAGTCAAGCCTGCTGCATATCTAATATTGATTAGATGCCTCAAAAAGACCCACCCATTGTCCCAGATATTTTGAATTGTGTTGATGCAAAATGATCAGCCGTGATATAATAAAGATTTAACAACTTTTAATGGTTCGTGATAATCATGTTCCTTCAAATGACAATTCATCTTTCTTTCAAGAATCCCAAGTGTTTTATACACATGGTTATTAGAGATATCCTACAAAGAAATTGGGAGTGGAAGGACAGTGGTTTGCTAACTACAAAGTAGTTTCTCTGCAGTCCCTTGTGGAAACCTCAAATCTTCACAAAATGTGTTGTTTTTCTTAATCTGTCCACTATTACTATCTGTCAATCATTGCACAAATCATGACATTTTAACTTCTTTATCATCATAAATTATTATTATTTACCACATAATCTTATGAAACATTTTTTGGAGCATTTTGACTCAGTAGAAATTATACCTACAAAGACAATGAACACTATTTCTCCATTTTTCTATTAGAAAAACCTATATCCCTTTATATTCCTCTAGCACTATGCTTCGTAATACAAATCCCAGTGAAGATCATGATAGGAAATCTGAACAAGTTCCTCCATGCCTAGGAACAATAACTGCTGCTGAAGCTTTCATAATGCTAAGGAGAAAATACAATGCTTTGTGAAAGGCTTAATTTCGAACATGGTAATTCACTTATGCTTTCAGATGAAACACCCAGAGGAAAATTTATTTTATATTAAATGCCGGAGAGGGGGAGTGTATTATAATTAAGTTGTTTGGTAACATATATAAAGAATGATAACATCAGAAAGAAAAGTGTGAAAATATCCTAATTTCAGATTTAGCATCTGGCTGCAAAATACTTTCTAGAAATTCTGGATAAGAGTAAAGCCCAAAGCACTTTAAAACAAGCAAACATGGTAATGTGTTTTTAAAACAAGTATTTCTCCTTCATCTGCTCACTAGTTTTTAAGAAGAAAATATCTTTTGCATTCACAAGCTACATTGAATGTTGATCTATTGCAGTTTGTTAAGAACTCTTGGTTTGTTTTTTTTTTTGGAGGTGTTCTAGGATTCAAAGGCCCTTTAGCTTTCAGGGAGAATTAGGACTTTTAGAAAACATTATTTTGCAATTAAATTTTTAAAAGTCCTCCATGCAAGTCATGAATAAAATCTGTATTACTGAACAGTAAAGGAAGTTTTATTTACTGGCATCTGTCGCTCATTTCTGTTGGAGGTGTAAAGAAATAGTAAGATTAGATGGGCTGTTCATTTTTCTGTTTTTCCTTACAATAAATCTGATCTTGAAACTTAGCTTTTTCACAACTACCCTTCACGTATTTTTTGTGATGACACAACAAAATACGAGGAGGATTGAAGTAACCATTGGAAGCGCCAATAAAGCCTACTGCAATCCAGTAACACAAACTGAGGGAGAAAGAGGGTAGACAAGGACAGACTTCAAGGTCAAAGAGTGATTTCAAAGCAAGGAACAGATGACAGACTTGTTTTGCTGTTGTGTCCAGCCAGGCCCTAAACACAATTTTCATCCTAGAATATTTATATTTCATAAAATCATAGACCCATAGAATGGTTGGGGTTGGAAGGCAGCTTAAGAAACATTAACCCCACTGCCATGGAGAGCAGATAGTCTTTCTTCTTTACAATTACATTTCAACAGAACCCAGAGAATCTACTACAGATACAAATACATACTATACTAGGGTTTTGCCTAAACTTGAGGGTGCTTGACTTTGATTACCTATCAAATATAACACTACATCTGCATTCATGCAATCATCAGTATTATCTCACACATACAAACCTTTAATCTAAAGATGATAGAAAATTCTTTTTATTTGTTCTCACTCGGTTTTGTTCTCAATCACTAAAGAAAGTTTGAGTGTTATGACAGTTCACAGAGGAGAACAGCCACATCCAAAGAGAGGGTGATGCAGACTGGGTGCAGACAGGATTTAGCTGGGTTTTTTCACTTGAGTGCCAGAGTTCAAGGATGGAGGGAGGCAACCATACTTCTAAGTGTACAGTCTTGACCAGTAAGTAGTAGCTATGAAGAGGTGGTTTGTATGGCATTACCGTCAAGAAGAGTATCTTGATCTTATTTCTTCTCTATTGGCTTCATAAATCCCTCTGAAGACGTGAGGATGCAAAGTAGGTATTTGTGAAGGCAAATACTGTCCTTCTCTCCTGCTAAACCACACCTTTTCCTTGCCTCATGTCTACAGTCTACAGAAACAAATGGGGGTTGGAAAAGATTCTGTCGCACCTAGATCTCAGCCCTCTCATTTTCAAAATATGACTCTCAGACACTTTTCAACCTATCTAGCTTATATGCTCTTTAGAGGAAACTGTTTTCAGATGTAACTGCAGTGGATGTCCAGGAGTATTTTGCTACCAGCTGAGTAATTGATTTCAGACACTTTAGAATCAATGAGTCCTGCTTCCTACCAATTTATATTTTGCAGACAATTGATCTTGCTATCCAAAAAGTGCAAGTACTGATGAGCTTTAACCAAATCTGGAATACCTAATCTCTCCATCCATGTATTTTTATTAAGCAACTAGAAAATAATTATTTTTAAATGTGTGTGATTTTGTCCCTTTCTCAATATATATGCTCAAGTCAAAACTATGCCCTCATAAGCATTTTATCTGTAACAAATCAAGCTAAAGTCTATCTAAATTCACCAGCCAAAACAGCAGATAATTTTTCTTGAAATGTGCAAACAGTGCAACCAGTCAGTTCTCTTTGTATTGCCAACTGTCTGGTGTTTGTGCAGGCTCACAAGAACAGGGGTTTTGGTTCTTTATTTACTGTATCTCTTACACAGGATTAAGCATCAGTGTTAGTTAACTGTATGAGTAGAGTACTCCATGCTTCTCTTGGCTGCTCTTGGCATTCAGTCCTGTCCATTATCACAAATATAGCAAGGAATAAAACAACCAAAACCAAACCAACTGAACAAAAAATATCTAAACTGAACCCCAAATAGAATACTTGGAGGTAACTCATGTTACTCTATCCTCTTGAAAAAGGTTCTGTAAATCTGGAGGGTGGTTCTGCAATTAATGGCATGGATGGGATTTACTGTGGTGACAAGTCACAAACTACAGATTTTTTCCCATTATTTGTTCTCAGTCAGAGGAATTTGTACCCATGATCAAGACTGGCATGAAAAGATAGAAAAATTAGCAATTACTCTCATCTAACACTTTCCTTGAATGTTCTAAATATTGTGCAAGCATCAAATAAATTCTCTTCTTGAATTTTAAGGATACAATGCATTTTTGTGATACATATGCTCCTGTCTTTATTTTGAACAGAGTGGGAGCCTCTGGTTTTAAACTGGAATATTTTTAACACTTTCTGTCTGTAGATAGAAATTGTTCAAGAGGTCAGCCCTGTTTGTTTATCCCAGAGATAATAAAAAATTTCACCTACCTTTTTTAAAAATTATTATTGAGAACAAGCAGTAATGCAAAAAGACTTCAAACATGAATAAAATATTAGGTTAGAGGCATAATTAATATAAAAAGATACAGTGAATTAGAAAGGTGGTTAATAGAGTCAGCAAACCATATATCAATGCCAGTTATCATATTTCATTGGAAGACACTAAAGATCGAAAATCAAGCATGACAATTAATTAGTCTCGTTCCCATTTAACCTGAAGGTTGCATATATAAAAAAAAATCAGGTTGACTGTGTGAGCAAAGAGAATAAGTAGTTCAGTTAAAGATCAAGAGTGGTAGAAGAAAGAAGTGAAGGGGAAACAAGGGGGGAAAATGTCTTTATTGCATTATAAAATGACTTTACTGATTTAAATCCTGTTGACAAGGATCTCACCTAATTAAGAGCTTAATATCCGTAACTGGAATGATTGGTATTTTTTGGATGAATTACACAAATTTTGGCATTCTAAATTAATTTTCACACCCTCAAGCCATAATATTTGGTGTGCTTTTCCTACTTTCTTTACTACTGGTCATTCTGCCAGTGGGAAATAGCTGTTATTCAACCAAAGGAGAATACATGTTTCAGTTCAGATAGCAGAGCATGTAATACAGACAGATGAAAAATTTCATAAGGGAAAAAAACCCAACCTTCCTTCTATGCCAACCTATTTTTTTAATGTAGTGAATACAAGCAGCCACATTCCTTCTTTGAGTAGAAAAATACAGTTATATATATATAATTTCTCCTTTTTGTATACAGATGTAACACTGACTATGGTTGAACTGTTAGAAGGAAATAGGGGCCTCATAGGTGGTTTAGTAGGAAATAACAGACTTACCTTTCAAGACATTTCAAGGTATTGTCCTTCACCTAGAATTCTTGGTCTTGTTTAGAGACAGATTTCTAGTACAGATATTTGTCCATCTCAGGCATTGAATTGGTTTTCTGGGTATATCTAAAAACTTTGCAGTATGAGATTTTCAAATCAAAAAATACAAAAAGCCAATCTACAGTTTTTACGGGAATAATTATCTAGAAAGAGGCCAAACTTGCTAGGTATCTCCTATTCTAATCTAAACTTTTCTAGCATTAGGTACTCGTGCTCAGAACCTTTTTATGCATCTTCTTCATTAGTTTTGCTCAATTTGAACTGAATCTTTTATTAGAGCAACTTTATTACTTTTGACATGACCTTCTGGTCTAGATCTTCCATGCCATTATTATGAACTGAGCACTGACTTTCTGTAGAAAACTCCAGAGACAGAAGTTGTAAGTGAACCTGATAAAGTGGTACAAAGGCAAAAGATGCTGATTGCTATACTTTGAGATTATAAATTTGTGTGGCTAAATGCAGAATATCTTTAATATTGATGACTTTTTTTTTTTAATACAATGAACTTGCACACTGGTCACTGTAGGGATATGAACTGCAAAATACCAGAAACCAGTTTGGAATGCAGGGAGCTTTCCTGGGACAATAAGACTTAATCCTCTCATGATAAACTGACTCTCTTCCAGACATGCCTAAAAGACTCTATTGTATTTAATAAGGTTGTAGCTTCTCTGTCTCCACTAAGGAGGTAAGAGGTGTGCCCCAGCAGGAACCAAAACCAGTGTGGCAACATTTTATTGTTACCCTCTGCCCTTGTGGTTATAAATATAGATTAACTCTGCATTACTTTTCGCCCCCCTTAGTTAACATAATGTATTCTCTTAATTACAATGTTCCATCCCAGTATGAGCATAAACTTGGCCTCCGTATTGTAATATGTCTATATACATTAAAACGTGTAAGCAATAAATGGGTTTTGTTCATGCCCCTGAGAACTGAGTCTGTTTTACTGACCGTTATAGGTCACCTCTGGAACTCATATAAACTTCTATGTAGACAAGTGCATACTGGAATGAATGTGCAATTAATTGGTCAAAATCAGATGCACAGGATCATTATAGCTCAAAAACCACTCATTTCTAACATGTTACAGAAATTATTGTAAAGAAGTAGGGAAATTGTCCCAAATGAGTTGCATGCTACAATGTACTTCCTTTAATCCTGTTGTGACCTGGAACTCAGAGTGTTTTATATCCAAATTTCACTTCAGAGTGCATCATTTGAATCATGATTGTTGAACATTTGGCCTATTTAGCTTTTACTATCTTCCTCCTTCACTGGATATCATTGGAGACTCCTACATACAGGAAACATTTTCCTGAACTAATTGAAGAAAAGAAAATAAAGATGAATTTTTTGGGTTTGGGGTTTTTTTGGGGTTTTTTTTGGGTTTTTTTGCAATGAGGAAGCATAACATTTGTGCATTGGAGAGACAGGATGTAATACTAGGTAAATATTGGGATTGAAAACTAGGCATTTGGAGAAAATTCGTACTGACTTTGTATAATTTAATGGACAGAAAGCTCAAAAGGAGAATCTGTGGCTGTGGGATAAGAAGGCTTCTTCTGACCATTGGGTTTCAATTTTATCCTCACAGTGCCCACTTGAAGTCAGCTCACTATGAGAATACAGGGATCTTTGTAGATCTCATCATAAAACAAGCAGAAAAGTCATCAAGCATACAAAAGACCAATACAAATTAAATGCAATTCTTAATGCTTCAGTATTTTCCCTTCATGTTAACATGCACTGATTAGAAAGGCTGAATCCGGCTTAATGTACCCATGTTCACAGTAGGAGTCTTCAGTGGATACAATAAACAGGATTTGATGTCACTAATTTCTGAGCCACCCAGAACAGTCAGCATCTGTACTTAAAAACTTAATTCCACTTTGCATTTTTTTTACATTTAGAAGGTGCAAAGAAACTGCAAATACAGAGCAATGCCTGGGTAGAGGACGTCTGTGCCAAAGCAGGCAGTTCAACACATTTATTGCTTCCACTGCTTAGAAACATTAACTGGTACTGCTGCAAAGCTCAGCTCTGACTCACGGTTGCACATGAAACAGAGTTTTGGTATTGCATTTGGCATGCAGATTTATTTGTTCCCCTTAGACATGTGTCGTATCATGCTGTCTAGAGTAAGATGCCTTCACTGGACACACACAAAAAAAGTGTTTCAAAAGTCTGTCTCTTTGAAGTCCAGCATCTGACAACTATCTCTACAAAGGGGAATTGTGAAAGACTGCTGGAAGACATTGGTATATTGGAGTGTGTCAGCTCCAACCTCCAGTTATTTTGGTCAGGCTTCATTTTTTTGTGTTTTAACCACAGGATTGGTGAGTGGCAGTTTTTGGCCGGTTTGACAAGGTTATCACTATTCTTCAGCTAAATTCTGACTAGCAGAAGTCAAGATATTTTCTTCAGCCAAGACTTCTTTTTGGAAGATCTGTCAATTTTGAATTTTAGTAAACATTTTATGTCATTGTTATCACAAATAGGAACAGAAATACAATTATTATATTGATTTTAATCTGTGGTGAAGGGCCAGAGTTGAATTACTATATTTTCCTTACCATTTGTGTACATTGTGTTGCTTGTGTTGCAGTAGAATTTTTGTTGAAATGAAATAAAAATTGATTAAAAAAGGAGAAAAGAGTTAAACATCCAAAGTCAAGACACTTTCCCTTCTTTTGATAACTGTGATAACAAAAATAGAGTAGTCTAGAATTGATGTCTAAACTAAAAGGAAACTAGAAATTGACACAAAAATAGACTTCTACATATAGGCAGCATGTGACAGAAAGTGATCAAAAGGGCGAAAAAATAGATACTTCTTTTTGCTTTATTTTTCATTTTGCCCAGTGGCAGTCCTATTTCTTATTTCTCTAGTATTAATGAATAATATAGAGGAAAATTACTAATTTCTGTGTCTGTGTAACATAGGTAGGGTATTTAGCCCTCTACAAGAAATGCAGATGAGCATCAATAAGACAAAAAACTGTTCTGCCTGCCGCAGCTAGAAAAATAAATAACCCCCTAACTATTTTTCTAGTCATTCTTTTTCAAGAAAATCCCTCTTTAGTTACTCATTTTTTTTCCCCATGGTCAGGTTGGCTGCATCTCCAAACACTTGTAAGTACTGTATGTTCTGACATATCCTGAAGTCATGCATTAGCACCTTTTCATTCAGCAAAGGGTGAGAACAGATATCTTTTGGCAGCTGACAGCAGGGTGCAGGCAGAAAGGAGGAGAGTGAAGCTGTAGGACTAGGACACTGTGGTGGCCTAGTGGCTAGCATGGCTAATGTACCAGCTGTGATTAACCTCTTTTTTTTTTTTTCCCCCTCTTTTTTTTTCCCTCTAACTCTGTGAATTGGGCTAAATTTATNCTGTGTTTTTCCCTTTTTTTTTTTTTTCCCCCTCTTTTTTTCCTTTTTTTTTTTTTTTCATTCCATCCACCTAACAGATGTCTCTCTGTCATTGTCATGTCCTCAAGCTATCCTAGTAAATGATTTGATTATAAGTGAGTCAGTAAGGTGGCAATTGAACCTCTTCACAGCTCAAAATTGTTGATGTGTGCACAGTGTGGGGGTGTGTGTGAGAAAAAAGAGCAGGAGAGAAGGGGAATGAGGAAAAGAGGGAAAGAGAGGGAAGAGAAAGAGGGAGAAAGAGGAGGAAACGAAATGTCAAGGTTACCTTGTTTTGATTGTAGAGTCAAAAGAGAGGGCAAATTAACTGCTGGCTCTATTTAGACTTTTGGATATCAGGCAACAAGTTCTATCCTACTCCAGCAGACATACATATCACTTTGAAAGATTGAAAAATGAAGAATGCAGTGATCTGTATTGTATATATACTTTAATCTGTGGAAAGAATGTTAATAAATATACTGAAAGACTGCAAAGCCTGCCAATATAAATAATGTGGCATTTCAAAGTCTGTCAGTAAATGTAATTGAATTTTTCAATGTAAAAATATAGTTTGGTTATAAATTAGAGTCATGCTTGATATCAGTTGAGCATTAGGAGATATTAATTAGATATTTCTCACTTCTTTCTGATTTTTTTATATTAAATGAATTATGGGGAAAGAGGAATTTGCAAGCATGCAATTTAGAGATTTTTATTCTTGAAAACAAGCTGCCTGGTAATTTTTAGTGGAGGAATAAATGCCTTTTCAAAAACCTTGTTAGTGTACTGTCTGAAACATGCCCTTCCCAATACGAACACATTGTGGAAAAGCTAATCCAATGTAATACTTTGTAATGATAATAAGATAGAGTGAACAAGTAGCCTAGGGAGAAAAAGATGGTAGTAATCACCTTTAAACAGAAAGAGAATAGTGAGTAATTGTAAATTTTTACAGGAGGCTGATGACAACATTTCCTGTAACTTTGAACTTAGTTTGGCTGTCACTGTTCTGGCAAACATTCTGCATATCAATCAGAGAATACATTTCCTGCATGACATTTGCAGCGTAATGTATAAAATTTACTTTTGTGATCTTTGCACGTATTCATCCTGTTTGTATGAAAATATATTAGCTTGCACATATAGTTTATACTGCAGAGGCAGCATTAAACCGTTCCATAGGGCTGTGTTGACCTCCGCTTGCTTGACATCTGCAGATTGCTTCTCTTTTTCTGCTGGATTGGTCTTTGGCCATTTCTACTGTAATTCATGGTGTTTTCCTGAAGAAGCTAAATATAATCCTGCTGCATACTCCACAAAATTACTTACACTGAATCATGTTTTTCTAGGCTCATATGACTAATTATTGAATGCCTTTGTTGGCTTTTTTATAGTTGCTTTAATAATTTCCATAATCACCAAAGAATAACTTGGCACCTCTCTTGTTTTATGTTCATAAAAGTCCTTTGGGGCAGTATGATTTGTGCTTAGTCTCTGGCACTGTGTGCAGCAGCCATGCATATTGGTCAGTCCCTCTCCTCCTGGGTGTTAGTACTTGCTCTTGTTTCAGCTGTTTTTCTAGCTTACTACAAGAAGTTTGATATCTGCCAACTTTCTTAAAGTAAATACTGATCAAACAAAGCTGCTGTTCACTTGCCCTTCTCATCTGAAAGGGATTCTTTTTTCTTAGTTCTTACAATCTTTTTTTCTCTGAGGTTTTTTTCCCCTTTTTTGATAAGCAATTCAAGGTGCCTTCAAGAAGTACATAAATATGATATCTGAATTATTAAACATAAAGGAAGTAAGAAGTCTCTCCTTAAGTAGAGAGGGAATGAAAAGATGTCTGAAGGTAGAGACTTAATAATAAAAGCAGACCTTGTAGAATCCGCTTTTGTCTTTGTTTAAGGAGAGCAAATACTTATCGGAGGTATCCAAGTACCAGCAAAAAGACATGAGTATACACAGTGAATACATCATATATATATTTGTACACCTAAAGTATATGTATAATCTGAAGAGGGTTTTAAGAGTAATGCCTCATACAGCTGCCCAGCTATCACAGCACCATGCTTCCTCAAAGGTCTCAGTCTGACCCTGCTTTCCTCTATGTTAGAGAACTTTTTGCTTGAAATTAAAATTGTCACATTAGTCCTTTGAAAACTGAAAGCTGTATTTTACAACTCTATGCCATCTGAAGGGGGATATAGATTCTGATTGTCATTAGCATGAATGTCTATGGAAATCCTGTCCTTTGCTTTCTTTAAGCCTGCTATTTTTTATCTATAGATGTTCATGTAATAAACATCATCTGTCTGCAGAGCCTTTGACAAAGTGGGTGCATCTCAGTTTAAAACAAACATAGCTAAAAATTCAACAGTTGCTCTAATGACCAGTAATTGCCCTCAGAGTGCTAAGCTGATCAAAATTCACCATGCTACTTTGAAACTAGTGCAGAAAATAGAATAGGAATTTAGGGAGATTTTAGACTGGAATGGGTCAATAGAGAGATTAAAATGTGTGCTAAATTAGAGAAATTGGATGTTTGTTGGCCTGTCCATAACTTTATATATAAGTGTGAGTAATGTGGTAGTTCATAGTTGAGTAATTCATAAACAGAAGTGCCAAACATCATGATTAACAGAGAAGAATGCTTATATCGATATTCAAGTCATGACTTCAGGTTTTTGCTAGTACCCAAAGTCAACAAAATGCACAGGGTTTTTACCCAACCTGCTTATTCAAAAAATAAATTCAAAAGGGACAATATATTTATTTCTCCATTATCTTATCTCCTTGGGGAACTTATGATTATGCAATAAAAGCAGTCATCAGTCATCAGTAGAAATTGTTTTAGATAGTTCTGTGAGGATCCCAAAACTTGTTCAGTGAGTAAGTGACTCCTTTTATGGACATTTAAAAGATAATGAAGACTTGGAAGAGTTAGATGAGCTGCCCAGAATCTGGGAAACAGCACTTGGATTACAGTTCCACATGAGCTCATCCAAATCTGTTAGAGCAGATAACACAAGTTGCTACATCACATTTATCTTGCAGCAGTCTGTCTCTCCTTTTTCTTTTTCTCCACAATTGCTTGTTAAATTTATTTACATTCTTTTACATTTAGCTCATTGCAGAGATGACTGCATTGTGCTAGTGAAGTCAGTCCTGACAAGAGTAATAATCCATATCCCTGAACACCCTTTAGCCTTATGGTATAGCACACATATAATTATTTTATAATCTTAGGTGTATGTTACAATAATTTCTGAAACTAATTATGGTAGCATCTTGTGATGGGTTTTTTTGTAGGCCTTCCTTAGCAACTGGGATCAAAACATAGGAAGTATTCCATCCCATTGTTGTACGTAACCATGTGTATAAAAGACAGGGGAGGGAGGTACTCTTTTTCTTTTCCTTCTCAAGTTAACTCAGAGTCAGGTCTCCATGTTTTGGCCTCACTTATCTGTGTGAGTGGGACCTGTCTGAGAGCTGTTGTCTGGTGGCACGGAGGGGAAGAATTTGCTTTTCCTAAAGGAAGTTGGTGAGATTTTTATTGTGTTAGTTATTTTATTGAGCTAATTCCTGAGTTTTGATTATGTATATCTGTTTGGTTTTACCCTTTTTTGTCCTTTCTCCCTTTTTCCTTTTCCCTTTTGGGATCAATTGGGATTCTTTGGGATTCCTGTTCGTATGTACATAGTGTTTAATTGTATATGAATGTAATATATGTAAATATATATTTTTTTTTTCCTACAATTTTCTTTTGCTACTTTTTTTTTCCTTTTGGGAGAGAGAAGGGAAGCTGACTGGTGAGCGTTTGGGTTTGGTAGGGAGCCAAGCCACTGCTAGTGGGAAACTAACATATTCTATTTTCTTTACATTTAAAGAAATCTTTGCCCTGAAAACTAAACACTAATTAAAGTTGTATTCTGCTGCACTGTGGTGATGTTTTTAATAAAATATTATCCACGGTAAAATATAAATAAAAAAAACGAAATTGGTTCATTCATTTTATATTTTAAGCACTTAAAATAAATGAACTCTCCTTTGAGAAAATATATGACCAACAAAAATAATGGTTATGCATTTGAAAAAAATGTTTAATGCACTCACTGGTTAAAATACTGCTTTTTTAGAGCCCATCACTATGTGTTTTAAAGTAATGGAGGCCATGTTTCTTGAAAAGCCCTCGCCCTGTTCTCCCCCTTCTGTCCTAATGTTCAAAAAATAGTTGACCTTAGTAACATATGTGGGAGCAAAGATCTTCATCAGTAGGAATGCTGACTGCACTGTCAAATATAAGAATCCACAAGTGGAGTAGCTACTCATGAATCTCCTCTCCATACTAATTTGTGTAGTGTTAGTTCAAAGACAGGGAAATTTCCAAAGATCAAACACATCTTTTCTTTACACTGTTCTTATTGCAAATTATTCTAATTTTAATTTAATAGGTTGAAGGACAATGTATTTTTTGTCTGTAAAGTAAGATTATTATTATTATTTCAAATAATGATGTGTAATCTTTTGGTACTGGAAACTGGGAGAAATTTAATCACATAAAAATAAGAAAATAAACCCCCAAGCCCAGAATTTGTAAAAGCTCGAGAATTTAATCTGAACATGCCAATAGATGACAATCTAATTTGTCCTTTAGGTGAACTTTAAAACTTGTACTGTCTATGTGGTTTGGTAATAAGGCTTAATGTGTTAGATTTATGCTTAATTAATATTCACAGATGGCAAAATATATATATGCTCTCCATGTGCATACCAATTACTGATATACTATTTCTTTTTTTGTTGGCTTTATTATTCTTATTCTATAGGAAAGTGAAGATGTGATTATTAGTACCAAATTTTCAAACCACAGGTTGAAAATATGTAAAAGTGTCAGATGCATTTCAGACCCAGTTACATAATTACATTATGCCACAAACTTTATCAAGTTATCTATAGCTCAAGCCTGCCCTGCTGGTTTCAGTAAGAGCCATGTTTGCAGCTAGAAGTTGCACTGGGCTGAGAGTAGTGGCCACCAGGAGATACATATGAAGGCAGACTTCAGAGAAGACAGTGCACTTGTGCTGTGGGTCTAGTTGACTCATGGTGAAGGCTAGGGTGACCAGACCCAAAATGACAATGCCCTTTTCTTTGGCATTTAACTGATGAGGTATCACAATGTAATTCTTATAACTCTTTCTAGATCCTCCCCTTACAGTATTTTTACTGCCACCAATGCAAGGAGAATAAAACACCTATGATGTTAAGTATTTTTGTCTTCAGCCTTTGTTTACATGTTTCAAAAGATGAATCTCCCGATTCTGGGCTTTGATAATGTTAATTTAATAGAAGTTTCTACAGCTGTAGTCTGGCAAAGCAAACAATTCAAAATTGTGTTTTGTACCACAGGATTCATAATGCTGGAAGAAAACTAAAACAACCAAACCTCCCCCAAAACAAAACAAAACAAACAAACAAATGAACAAACAAAAAACCACACCCAAAGATAAAAATAAATCAGAGCCTGGATTTATGGTATTTTAAAACATGTCCATGTAAGGTAATGGGGATAAAACTACTGGAGAGAGCCATATCTTGCTCCTACATTCAAAGTATATTCTTCCCAGTAAATTTCTCTGAAATAAAATCCAAAGTACCCAAGTACTTTGAAACTGGACTAGATTCTTACAAATCCAAGATTACTGACAAAAGTTTTCAGTATTATTTTCAAAGAACTGAGTTTCAATTGAAGCAGGTTGTTTTGCATCAGGATGGAGGATCACCACCTCCCTAAGATTATGCTCTATGGTGAGCTTGCCACCGGCTGCCACAAGAGAGGAGCCCCACAGAGAAGATACAAGGACTCCCTCAAACAACACCTCAGCCTTGGCCATATTGACCACCATCAATGGCTCATTCTGGCCTCCAATCGGGAGGCATGGAGGCACACCATCTATAATGCTGCTGCTTCCTTTGAGAGCGCACGCAGGATCAGTCTCAATGACAAAAGACAGCACAGAAAAATCTGTGCCTCGCCAACACTGCCCGAGGAGACTTTCCACTGTGCCGTTTGCAACTGGACTTGCCTGTCTCTCACTGACCTTTTTAGCCACTAGCATGCTTGCAGCAAGTGTGGGTAGAGCCCTTCCCGAATCTTCATTCATGAAGCCTGGCCATGATGAGCTTGACTCATAAGAACAAACTTCTCCTTAAACTGGAAAAATACTTACTTCTTGTAAAACAAATATGATCCTTTTGATGGCTTTGCGGAAACCTTCTGACCACTGAGAAATTTCAGGAAGAAAAGGAGATCCATGTTGGCCTTTTCCAGGGTTTCTCAAAAGCCAGTCACCTGTCTGGATTCATCTGCTTTGAGTTGGGTCACAAGGAAATAAATGATCACAAGGAAATAAATTAAATAAAGTCTCACTATGTATATGTATAGATGATATAGATATACATGATAGAGATGTACATGATATAGATAAAATGAATGTAAAAGAATGTAACTTTGAAAATAAGCAAAACCGATCATTTCCCTGACACTTTTCAGATCTAAAAATGCAGAAACTGAAATATGTGTGTGTGTTGCAGATACTGACTCCTAACAAAAAGGTAAAGAAATACACAAAATAATGTTTCAGGGAGAATATAAGCCATTTCTTCAAATGTTTCTCAATTCATTTATTTACTTTATCTTATTATTTATATACTATGTATAATAGTACGTTTCTTTTTTTTTTTATGTTCATAGCAGACATCATTCCTGTAATGTGTTTTGTATCTATAATGGCAGTCTTCAGTCTAAAAATTTATTATTATACAACATTATTATACTACACCAATTATTATACTGTTATTTTTTTGTTGTTTTTCTATCTATTAGCCTTTCTACATATAATGGCATGAGATGAAATTTCTTTATGAGGAAATAAATATATTTTAATTTTTCATGTTATATTAGTCCAGTCTTGAACTCACTGTTCTTTACTTTTCATTTAAAATTTGAGTTCAATTAATGTTTCTTCTGTTACAAAGTATAGATTTGTATCATCATTCAATGTTATCATACACTATTTAAATGTCAGCTCCATGATTGTTCTGTCCCAAGCAAACCAGTTATAGGAATAAATACTTGTATATAAAGTGTGTAAAGTTAGACAAAGTTTCTGAAAACAACAGTTGATCTAGTTTGCCTGAACTGTGTACAAGAAGGTCTTACATGAGAATTGGTTTTGTCCCACTTGTAAGACTAAAATGTGGCATATATTTTAAATATTGCCATGCATATTTCTTGCTGCAATAATTTTTCATTGAATCATGAACATATGACAGAATACTTTCAGGGAAATGGAACAAGATAGGATATACCTGAACTGACAAGAACAAAAGGGTTTAATGAAGTCTAGAATATGCACTAAAGGTCACATAAGAAGAACATTGCCTCGATATTGAAAGTCATTTGCAATTAGAAGCAGAAGTAATTGGATTCCTGTGATACCTCCTTCTTTCCTTTCTATCTGACATACATGGACATTACCTATGACCCTGGATTAAATATTAATAAAATGCAGATTTAAAATATTAAAACTTTACATTCATGTTAATAAGTACTGTCAATCTGTTGAGACTCAACATATGGCTAATTTAAGAGTTAGGATCGGATGTTCATAATTCTCTAGA
>VXBX01007085.1:69184-91898 GCA_013400415.1 Scytalopus superciliaris
TCACTTATGTATGAAAAACCTTATAAAGTCCAAGTGGAAAGCTATGCTGCAGTTTTTCAGTCAGGTTAACTGCCTGAGATGACCACTGGATTGTCTTGGTCTCCTCCAGCTACTGTCAAGAATGAGGAGGTTAAAAACTTTGGAGAGCTTATTTCTACTAACATTCTCTCCTGAGATAACTCTCTTGTATCTAGGATATGATTATGAAGGGGGAGGGGGGGGGAGGGGAACAAAAACAAAAAAAACCTTTACAAGATTCCAGATGTTCACAGAATGGCCTCTTGTCAATATCATATGTGGATCTTCTTGACACCTGTAGGAATGACTGGGTTGCAATTTCTTACTAAGTTACACAACTAGGATGCCCTTCACAAATGGCAGTAACAAGGTGTTCATTTGTATACAGAGATGTTGCATGTATTTAATAAATCTTCTCTCTAAACTGGTTGGTGCAGTTTCTATTTGTGCAGACATAAGACAACGGCTATGTCTACCAACAACCACATTATTTCTAGCAGCAGTTTGTCAGAAGATGTCATTCTTCCTGTATTTGTACCAAAACAGTGATCATATTTATTTATGAGAACAACTATTACCAATATCAAAAGCTAATCAATGGATTTCCTGATGTATCATCTGATGGATCTTACACAATGACATAACCCATCCTATCTGAGCCTACAGGATTTGTAGACCAAATATTAGATTTTGGACATTTCTATAGAAAATTAGATCAATTAAATAGAAGAATAAGTTATTTTCAGTACTGTAACAAATAACAAGAGCTCAACATACACTAAAAGTAGAAATAAAACTACATTTTCCCATTGTTTAATTTTTTATCAGCAAGTCTCCAAACTTGATCTTTTTTGTTGCAGACCAGAAATGGAATTACTCCATAAGCATTACCGTAAGTCCTATTAATTCTTACTCTTTGTATCAGTCTGGGTACTATGAATATCTCACAAGAAGATTGGCTGTTAAAACATTTTCAGATTTAAAAGTTTTAAATATACTTCTTAAATAGTGACAAGCATTTTAAGTATTACTCTGAAGCATGAGGGGTTCATTCATAACCCCTACTTTCCCTCCCTGCAGGTGGAAAAACAGACCTGATTCTACACAGAACTGGTTCATATTTTTTTCCTATTTTATTTTTAACCTTGTTAAGATTTAGCGTGATGCCTAAAACACGTTAAAAAATCCCCCAAAATATCTGATCATAAACATGAGACTGCAAAAGTGTTGGAACAGAACTTTTAGAGGTGACTGTTGGATTCTCAATGTAAGCTTTCACAACATTCACTTTCCAAAGTGTCTTATGAAATTATCTCTTGTTTCTATTCCAGAAATAAAAAAAGTAAATAGGCAATATATGTGGGCACACTGGAAAATCAGTAAAAGCTGTTATAGCTATTCCTTTGTAATGAAGCCCATTTTCCAACTCATTTTTTCCAGGTGCTAGTGACTCTTAATAGAGCAATGAATCAGACCAAAATGTGCATCATAAATTGTCCATTTGCATGATGATCTTGCAGGTTTGGTAGATCTGCTGGTACAAAGTTCTCACCAACATTGAAGATCCTGATAAGTTCCTTCCTTTCTCTTTTTTATTTCCAATTGTTTAATTCAACCAAACCACACAGTAACTACTACATTGTACTGCTCTTCTCTGTTGAATCTGAGAAACAGCCGAGTAGGTTTAAGTTCAGTCACTATTCCAGCTGCTAATTCCTGCACTTGGAGGAAAACAAAAAATTCTAGATTTTATAACCTCTAGGTCTGTCTACCTGCCATATTCGTGTGGTATTATTCATCCTTTCATATCTTAAGATAAAGCGTTCCTTAGCTTGATATACCAGAGCACTGGAGAACAGTGGGAAAGTTCAAACTTCATAGTTATTCTTGTAAATCTCTACATAAATATGAACAAAGTTATCTATTTGCATATCCTGAGTTGTAGATCTTACATGATATACAGCTGAAATAGTTTATAACTTTGATTATTTTTTTCCCCCTAGGGTCTTCTGCACAGTAATATAACTAGCACAGACCTTTCATGAGTCAAATTTTTTATATTGGATCAGTGACTAAGATCCTGGAGTAGCTGAAAGGAGTTCACTGCTGATTTCTATGTAATACAAAGCCCCACTACATATATACTTGTTCACACTCCATAAAGCAATATGGTGTAGGTAAAGATGCATTCATCAGTGGCATGGAAAACAAAGTTGAAGAACTACTTAATGATCCACTTAGTTACTCAAAGAACTTTGTATCAGCTTACCAAGAATTGTACCATTGCTATGCTTTAACTTTTAACATTTTGCCACTGTGACAAGAAAGGACTGGTATTTAAAACAATTAAATTAGTATTGTCTGGTAATGTAAAAGTATTTTGGGATATTTCCCTTCACTAACACCTAAAACTGCAGGCAGATTAACAAACAAGAGACTATTCTGGGCATAAGAATACCTCAAATCTACCTCAAAACATAGATCAGAGATACTTTGACACTTGATGCACACAGATGAATATCATTCCATGTAAGAATATTCTCATGATGTTATTCAAAGTGTTCTTGAAAAGAACAACATATTCTCCAGTGGCTTTTTTACTCTGTCCAATTCTATCACCATCAGAGTTAGTAGTTCCAAAAAGTGATATTTGTATATGAAATATACCTATAGTGAAATTAGCAATCAGCAAGCTTAAAAGAGGCACAGCAGATGAACTTTTCACTGTTTATCTCAGCTCAGTCTGCATAGCAAGATAAGGATGCTCTGACAGACCCTTTGCAATTTCAGTGCTGCAGGCTGGTGTGTCACCAAAATGTTTAACAGGCGTGTTGAGGATGCCCTCTCCACCATATTAATACCACTCCAATTAATCAGATCAGTATGACAATGCTACTCATATTCAGTTATAACTCTTTATAATTAACAATTTGTTTGGAAAAAAACAAACTGGAGTATATTCCATGAAAAAGATAAGTAAGATGCTGCAAACCAGCTGCAGGTTTATGGGATTATATTACTGAATAGTGACAATTTTCTATAAGATTACCCCCCCTGCAAAGAAAAGGCTTGCTCTAGAGTTTTGCTACATTTTCCACAGTGTATTTAAATTAAATTAGTCATCGCAATTTCTCTAGCATTTTAAAGTAAATATCCTGTAATTACCACTGGAAGCATAAGAAGAACTTGAAAATTCTTAGAGGAGAGGAGAAGTGGATATAGGCAAGATTTTTTAAAAGCAAATGATTAAAGATTATCTATTCAAGCCACTAAATCTAATCTTAAGTCTCTTAGAGTCACTTCACTCTCATAAATGTACCTTGTAAAAGAGACAATATTAATTATTTCCTGTTGTCTGCTATTGGAAAAAGAAATAACAGAGCATGCCAGTGTTGTGGTGGACAGTGGGTCGGCCGATCCCCCGAGTGCTGACATTAAGCTTGACAACTTTGTGGTGTATCCTTAAAAGAAGGAGGCACACGGATGGAGAAAGAATGTAAACAAGAATGTGGAAGAGATAGCTGGGGATAGGCTGCAAGTTACAACACTTAAAAGTTACCAATGAGAAGTTTTGTTACTGGGGAAATATAAGGCAAGGCACCTATCACAAAGTGACAAGTAACCACTGTAACTGTATATAAAGGTGTGTGGTAAACAATAAAGTGTGTTAGTTTGTTTGCTGTAAATAGACTGCTTTGCTGCTTTGTTTGCCACCACAACAACATGCCGGTGTATTTTTGAGAAGGTGGTTGGGGATTTGGTTGTTTTGTGGGTTTTTTTCATGGAAGGCAGAAATTAACCACTTATATAGTATTGTTTATAAAAGATTAGAAGTTATCCCCCTTTGAGCATTTAATATAGATTTATCTTGACCTAAACTCCCTTGTTTAAATACAGATTTGAAGGGAATGTTTTGGTACTCTAAGGTGTCTCTTTGACATGACATAGTTAATATATCTACTTCAGTCTGATAAAGCCAGACAAACAGATACTTTTCTGTCAGCCAAAAGACATCTTTTCAGGAAAGGAGGAATCAAATTCAAGTGTTACCGCCACCACCTGGGAAACTTGGGGGCACAGAAAAAATCCCTCAACAACTTCATTTTTCTATTTCTAACTGTGTACACAGCTTTTGTCTTGCAAAATAAAATAAAGTTAGGATTATACAAGTTATCTATGTGATAATGACCTCCTGGGCCTGATTTACTGCCTACTCACCCCAACCCTCCCTTACTTTAACATATCCTCCAATATAATAAGCCTATCACCACTAATGTTATAAAGTAGTAATTGTGCCTAATTGGTAGGGAGGTGACAGACCATTCTAGTAATGTTGTGAAACTGTAAGAAAGGAGGAGTGAGAACATTCACAGACCCAGCAGTAATTATCCAGTAATTTGGCCTGTTTGTGTGGGGACAGCTCATTATAGCCCTTAAGAAACCTCAGAATAAAGAGAGAAAGTAGGTAGGAGGTAAGGTTAAATAATTAGTGTTCAGCAGATTTTTCTTTTTTTTTTTTTTCCCCCTTCTTCTTCTCTTTGATTCAAAGAAGAGGATTAGGGAGAGAGAAATGTGATGAGCGTAACAACTGGGTGTGGTGTAGCATCGCTTTTTAAGTGAATTTTACATATTTGATAGCAAATACAAATAGTTTACAAAGCACTGTGGGGTAAAAGTATATATTTTAGTGGTCCTTTTTAAGTAGGATAATTAACAGTTTTAATTTGGTACTTAAATTAGGCACTTCAAGTGTTTTATAAAACCAAATTTGAGGTTCAAACGGATTAACTTTTATTTTCTAATTATTTTGTACTGTTGTTGAATATCCAAATGTGTACTTCAGTCCAAAGTGTAATTTTTCACATTTCTATAAAGAGTATAATCCAAATTTTTCTAATCGCTATTGTTTTTTCAGTATAAACAAGCTCATGGACTATGCTTGGGAGGTCTTACTTTAGATTCAAAAAGTGGGATCAATCTGGACAAGGAGGACTCATTTATTATCCCAGCATACAAAATTATACTGATCATCCTTTTCCTGCTGAATGGTTTAGTGATAATTTACAGGGGGGAAAAAACCAACCAACCAACCAAACCCAAAACCCAAAGCAAAACAAAAAAACCCCAAAACCAACCAACCAACCAACCAACCAACCAAAACAAACAAACAAAAAACCACCCCAAAACTGCAAAATATCTTCAGCAATCCTCAATCTTTCTCAGCTCTCTAATTTTATTTTGTCATTTCCAATAATTAAGGAAATATTTCCTGAGAATGATCAACAGAGGAAACTATCATGGTCTTTTTCAAAACCACTAAGTATTTTGAAAAAAATTATTAGTTCCCACCTAGTAAGCTATGAAAGTCTAAAATACTTCAGAGACAGAATACTAAATGTCAGCAACAGAAAGACCAAAGTTAGAAAGGCTGTTGTTGTCATCCTCTTTATACAGTTCTGTGATCAAGCATCTTATTAGGCATCTCTTTACATAACCAATATTACACTTTGGTTTCCCATGGGACTATCACGGAAAAAATTAATAAGTACCTACACTAGGAACTGTTTCCTAGTTTTCACTCTAAACTGCATTTTGCTTGGTTCTTGCACGCCCTTATGCCATTCTCCCTCAATTCCTTCTCTTCTTTCTTACTGTTTCAATTTCAAATACTAGTTGAAGTTGAGGATTTTTATTTATAATTACTGAAATTAGAGCTACAGTATTAGATTCTGCTTAGCTTAGTCATGATTACAGATTTTTTTCTTTAAGGGGCTAATTTTTTAAGTGATAATTCTAATAGTATTTAACTGGGACCATATATTTACACTACAAATATACCACATTTAATTATAAGATTTCTGTTTAGTGTATGAAACTCATACAAAATATTCAACTTCATCAGTATGCCTCCTTTCTCTGTATCCATCTAACCCAGGGTTACAGAAATCCTGTAGCCAAGATATCCTGGGTTTGGTCTAGATGGGAGAGGTAGTTAATTTGTCAAATCAGTTCAAACCTTGGCCTCTTCACTTAAAACACTAATCAGTATGGCAGTTAGTATTGCATTTTACTTTTTGTTATTTTCTTTAAATACAGACAATTGCTGTTCTGAGCTGTTGTTACCTCATTCCGTATACATCACCAAACAGCAAACAGATGGTTATAACGTTCATTTTCTGCTTAAAGAGTAATGTCCCTCAACAGAAGGCCTGAAGAAAAAGGGGGACCAGACAAGAATGTAAAATTGTTTCCTTGTCCTTAGTGTTGCCAAAGTACTATTTCTCAAATAGGACTCTACAGTTGAAATACAGAGTATGTTATTGATTAGTATAACCTGTTATTGTCAATTGTATCAGCTTGTTTGGGAGCACTGAAATGTTCTGTATAAGAGAACTTCAGTTCTGTGGTGTTCTTTCTATGATCTTGTATTTGTAACCTGCTTTGATAATATATGTCCTGTCTGCTCTCTTGATCTAATCATTTATTCATGTGTTATAGGAATCTGGCACATGTGATATACATAAAAGTACAGTAAAATATTTATAAATGGAAAAATATATTTGATGTAATTCTAGATTATAGATGAGCAATAATGGAATATTCTTCTTGCCCAGATGAGGTTAAAGGAAAAACAAATCTGAAATTCAGAAAAAAACTAGAAATTAAGAGTAATAAGAGATGGACAGGTAAGAAAATTTGAAACTTGAAACAGAAAAAATGCAGAAATGCAGTTCCTTCCTTATTTTACCATGGCTTTTGGGTTTTGATGTTTTATGATTGCCTTGAAAACTTTTCTGTCTATATATATATAATCTGCCATAACAATTGAAATCCTGTTAAATATAAAAAGCTTGTTGGAGAAACACACTGGAAAACATTCACAAATAAAAAAGTGCGGGAAAGTTCATAAAGGAAAGATCACAATGCCCTTCCTAGAATCAATTCACTATGTTGACTTTACAGATTGGGGTACAGGATGCATCTGTCCTCTATGAAATGGGACAGAAAGAGTGTACTGCTGCTATCAAAATTTCACAGATTTTCTTCATCAGTATAAGAAAACAAAGGAAAAAGGAATCCTTAGATTTCATGGAAGATAATACTTCAAAAACTTAAGACAATTCAAATTAATTAAAAAATAGGTTTTATTTTGTGGAAATATGAGAAAAAATTTCAGTCTTTTGCAATTCTGACATCATTGTTCGATTTTCATTAATTTGCTAAATCTGTGTTTATTGATCTCATTATAGCCATTACTGAAGAAAAAGGGATGTGTAAATGAATGGGCCAGAAATCAAGGCTTTGAATATTCCCTCAGGCATCATGAATAAATAGCTGTCAGCAATTTATCTCTACTGCCACTTAATGCCAACATTTCCCCTTGTACTATCTGACCATCCCTTCCCAACATTCAGCACATTGTGGAGCTCTCATCAAAGCTGTCTGTGTAGAGTTTTCTACTTACAAAACTGATTTCTTTTTCCTTTTTCTTTTTTTCTTTTTTTTTTTTCTTCCCCAGAGTAGTTTGAAAATTTGTCTTCCTTTCCGTGGGTTTTTACTAATGCCAGCTTAATGGAGAGGGATGCCCAGAAACAGAAGAACTGGAAATCAGCAGCAGGAAACAATAGAGTTCTTTCTGAAGGTCTTTGTTCTGAATATTCCTGAAAGTCTCAAATACACAGCAGAAACAAAAGTGTTAGTAAGTGTGAAATCAATATTATATTCCTCAGTATTCCATTCTTCTAGTCTTCCATCTACCCTTATAGAAGAAGATTCTGCTGTAGCCTATGTCTGAATTTCACTGACATTTTGCAAGAATAAATGTAGTCAATATCATGGAGGTTTAGTTACCATCAAGACCATGGTTTTGGAAAAAAATTGTTGCATGGCTTGAGAAGTCATAAATTATGCAAAAATAGGGCAAAAAGTGAGAAAATATCTGTACATTTCTGGACACCTGCCACTTTCCCAAAACTGGGGGTTGATCTCAAAAATACTGCAAGACTTGTAGGAAACATTCATTTAATATTCTACTTTTTATCACATTTATATTTATTTACCTTTTAATGTATCAAGTTTTTGGGTTATGCAATCAAATATAATTGACTGTCCTGTATAATCGTGATGTCTTATGAAGCCATGCCCTATAACGGCCTTCAATTCCCCAAACCACATTGCAACAATGTAAACCATAATATTAACAGACTGGTTTACAAAGCTGAATCCATCACAGAAAATATATTGCTGTTGGTGGATCAGTATATTGATCTGAAATATAACATGACACACACTAAAAACAGTCTGTCCGCTGACATCTCTGCATTTTGAATTTTCTCCAATAAATGGCGGAGAAAAAACTGGCTTGCAATAAATTTTTATTAAAAATTTAATTGCCAAAAACTAGTTATTGACTGATTACTTTCTTCTTTCAAAAAAAATCAAACTTTCAAAGCACACTATTTCTTTTCAAAGAAAATTAAAACCAAAGACAAAAGAAATAATAATTTGTTGTTATTTTTAAGCACAAATAACTTGAGGATTAACAGAAAAATTTTTAAAAATCTAATACTTTCACTTACAAGTAATGTTGCTTGATATAATAAACCACAG
Source organism: Scytalopus superciliaris (assembly GCA_013400415.1). NCBI lineage: Eukaryota > Metazoa > Chordata > Aves > Passeriformes > Rhinocryptidae > Scytalopus > Scytalopus superciliaris. Next base: position 77,813 of record VXBX01007085.1, read on the forward strand.
CTGTAGATGAATTACAGAATTCAGGAATCTTCTGGAAAAAAGTTATACACCCCTGATTAACTTCATCCAAAGAGTAGACACTGTTGTTGGGAAAATTCTTACAAAGTAAGTGGAAGAAAATATTCTTTTCTATCAGTTGAGTATTTGTGAAGTGTGGGGAAAAAAATCTTCTTGTAAAGTATTTAGAAAAGACTGAGTTAGAAAACAGGGAAGTGGGACATGCTTAGGGAGGCAATGAACACAAGGACAGATGTTAGGAATGGCAAATAGTTATTATTTTTTTAAATAGATAGGAAATATCAAGCAAATATATAACTCTAGTGTATATTAGATGAAGCTGATAGATTTTCTTATCATTTAGAGAAAGCAGAAATATGTAATAAATGTTTCTGGTTTATATTTGCAGGAAAACCTAAATAGTGTATTCTTATCATATGACAAGGAATTTACTTTTCCTTTCAAGAATAATGGGGGATGCAAAAGCTGATGCCAAACAATATATTTTAACAGAAAAACAACTTAACTTGCATTCAATTTTGTAAATCCTAGAAAATCAGGAAAAAAATTAGAATATGGAAAGAAATCTAACGTGGTACTGACATTTAAGGAAGGATAAACCTTTTGATTTAAGCATTTGGGCTTATATTATTCCTAAAGAAAAAAGAATACAAAGCATGAGACAAGGACAAAATTAATGACATATTGAAGGAGGGTAATGTGTCAACCAACATTGACAAGACTAGATCTTGTCAAACTAATAGTCTTATAATGTTTTATATTTCTCCACGGTTTTTTTGTAAAATATACTTAATAATTTTTGGATCTGTTACAGATTAATCCCGTAATTTGACTGCTGGAATAAAATACTGTAAATCTAACACAGAGTATAACTGTAGTTCACTGATTACAACTTGATTTATTGTTAAACGTAAAAAAAGAACTGCGATCACAGTTTTTTTCCAAACCTGTTTGATTTTGTTGGAGCTCAGATATTAGTTATTATCCCAATGATATTTAATATTGCATTGATGATAAAGGGATTAAAATACAAAAACATTAACAATAGACTTTACTGATGACAGAAGGACTGACAAAGTGGTAAATAGCAAAGACAACAGATGAGACTGGCAAAGATAATTCTCTATACAGTCGTACACTAGACAGAAATAAATAATGTGTTTCACTGCAGTCAAACATAGGACTGCTGCATTGACAGTCATCATTAAAGCAAGAGAGCTAGTTCCTGAAAAGTGATGATTCAAAATATACAAAAGCAGAGGCAGGCTGTCAGCTGGACAACAGCTTGTAAAATCATTCATAGGCTGCAAAAGCTGAAGAGCCTCGTGGCTCTTTTGGGGAGGGAATTATAAGTAGTAATAATGAAGAGGTCTTTTTGTGATGTAGCTCATAAAATCTTAAACTATCATCACCTAAATAACTCACTTTATCCTGTGAGAGACTTGACAGCATAGTTCCTGATAGCTGTAAATCATCAGTATGTCAGAGGAAAGACAAAGTTTACATGTATCTAAGTATCTACTCTTTCTCCTGAAAAAAAGCAAACCAAACCACTAAATCTCACTCAAGGCCTAAGTTAGATAGAAAAGATACCTCCAGCTGTTTGTCTAGGCTGGACTGGCCATAAGCCTGAGTCATAAACATCTAATGAACTACTTGATGGTCATACCTTCAGTCACTTATCCAAGTGAAATGGAAATAAGTGTTATAGACAAAAAAATTAAGACAAATAAACACACAAATCAAAAACCTTATGCAAATTAAAATCCACTTACCAAAAGCAGTAATTTTATTTTTGCATGTATTTGTTTTTCTTTTCTTTCCAGGGATTAAAACTGTCTCAATTTTATTAATAAATTCTATTAACAAAAAAAAATTGATGTTCAGACTAAAAGTTTGGCAATACTGTTTCTTATGAAAACCTCCACTAAAAACAATAACTGTAAAGTAAATGCGATAAAACCCCTTGCAGCTAATAATATGGTACAATATATATATATTTTTCTGTCTTCAGAATTTCCTAAATCAAATTAAGTAACAATCCTTCAGCAACTTTAAATTCTGTGTGGCCTTGTGCTTATGGAACAAACAATTCATCTATTACTCACCACTTGAAAGTACAAATTAAAATTGGATTAGTCAAATAAAACAATCTGATATTGTTTTAGATGCAATCTGAGTGAGTATAATAATGACAGGTCTTGACTCAAAATCTTCAAAAGAAGACAAACCCAAGTTATTAAACAAAAAAAAACATACCTGGAATTTGAGATATGATCTTGGCTTGATTACGAGTATATTTGNTTATTTAAAATAAATAACCAGCTAATTAAAACAAAAAGAAAAAAAAACCCCTAAATATAAATAAATATTGTCTGCCTATTTTCTTTGAATTTTCTCTTAAATCACACATGAAGTAACTAGGCACATACGCCCAATTCTCCCTAGCAATACCAAAGCTGGATTCTTTATTTAATTTTTAATTATTTTTGTACCTACATCCAGCAAAAAAGAATTGAAAATTCTTTTCCCCTACAGCTTTCAATAAGTAGAAGCCCATTACATAAACGTATAGCAGGTGTATTACATTTACCAATCTGCAACTTCACCATACCATTTAACATATAATAAGTGTGTTCGTGGGCAAGTACAGCTTTAAGGGGTGTGGTTGAATTGCTTTCTGCCTCATTGAATTATCTGTGGTCATTAAGAGCACTTTGAACACAGATTTAATGTTGGCCACTATGAACATTAAAAGCTTGGGTCCAAGATATGCGTCCCTAAACATTCACACGGAAAGTTGTCTAGAAGACAATCTTTTTTCCAATTTCTCACTTTGAGTTTCTAGTAAATCACTGTCAGGGGAGGGTTTTCCAAAGTTTAAGCACAAAACAACGTCAACAAATTTCTAACCGCTAAGTAAAATGCAGCAACATGAAGAAGTATGGTAACACTGTGCCAGAGAGGTCTCGAGAATTACATATAAGGAACTGGAAAATAACTAAAAATATACAAAATATTTTGTGGAAAATACTTCTCTTTTGAGAAATGAAAATGAGGCAATGAAAATGTGTTGGGGCATTATCCTGTTTAATAATTTAAATTATTAAAGGAAAACAGGAACAGTTGGGCAAATTCATAATAACCACAGATATTTTTTTCTATAATTCTATATCTGAACCCATGATGTTTACAGATGTCAAAGCAACAGCTCCCTGGTCAGATCTCTGCACTCCACTGGAATCAATAGTGGTAAAAATATCATCAGTGTCCCAGGACAATGGGAACTCTCTGTCATCTTATAATTCTTACTGCTTTAATCCAAGACTTGCTTATTGTAGCACTCTTTCTCTGAGAAATGGATGTGTGGGCTCATGAATCAGACTGTGCTTCGGAGAAGACAGGAACTTACCATGATTGCAATCAGAATCTGATTCCTTGGACCTGCCAGTTCAAGCAAAAGTTTCTGAAATCATAATTATTATCCACTTTTTGAAGCAGTGCTGAAATTGTCATCAGTAGAATGTTTTACATGCTGGTGTTTCATTGATTTTTTTTTCCCATTCAACTACAATAACCAGACAAAGAATAGTGGTTTAAGAGGAAATCCAGTTCCACTGAATCTCTATTTAGCAGATGACCAGAGAGTTCAAAGTTCTTTGGGTAAGAAAATGAGAGAACTAAAAGGAACTGTGTCCTGAATATATTAAATATTGAATGGCAGAGCTGCAATGTTAAAAAAAGGAAGGAAAAAAAAAAAGAAACAAACAAAAAGCCACAATATTCAGAGTTCAGAAAAGATCACCCAATTTGTAGTATATAAAAGAGGAGGCACAGATTTCTCATGCTGTATCCAATTTTGATTAATGTAATGAGTCATAGAAATGCAAATATAACCAGTATACTTACAGATTTGAAGCTGGAATTCTTGTATATTAGGTAAATTAAAATGTCTCTATCAGGAAATGAATGAGACTTACCAGCAGGAGAAAGACTGGATAACAAGTAAATGGGCAATTTGACTTGTTGATTATATGTACAAAATGTTAGTAAAATTGAGAAACAAATTTAAATACTTTCTTGCAATATTTCTGGCTGGTATATGTAAAATATATGTTGTATAAATAAATTTAATATACTATTTTGTATACATATATTTATATGCATGTCTAAACCTATGGGTCATTCTATTCTTCTATGAATATGGGAATAGATCCCAGGATCTATTTCTGGGGTTTGTATATCTTCTCATATTTGGCTTTGTAAACCCTTTACCTGTACATGTGGCTTCTTTCAGTCTTATTCTTGCTGCATTCAAGAGATCACTTCTTGTACAGGAAAATACAGGTCTTACAGAAAATGACTTTTTTCCCTGGTCACAAGCCACTGTAACCACATTGGTATTGTTGCCTGAAGACAGAAACAGTGGTTATAGACAAGGAAAAAGACAGATCCTTAAAAAATCGGGTGTTTTCTTTTCACAAGAGGGTCTTTTTCTTGTGAGTTTTTGCCAGTTTTTATTAATAAATTTTACTTTAAAAGAACTTTTCTTCTTATAGGCTAAAGTAGGAAGCCATCTGTGGAATGCTTTCATTAAGATATTTTCATTTTATATTCCATTACAGAAATCCACCTTACAGGCGATAGTTCAGAATCTGTCACAATTTTAGACATTATTTATCACTGCTGTTCTTAATGCAGGTCAAATGATGGTATTCAACTAGGCATGCTCTTCTGTGAACAGACTCATATTAATTTTAATAAAGCATTGACATAGCAGTGTATTCGATTATTAAAACTAAGTTTTTATTTACAACACAATATTAGAGCTCAAAAAATGTAAAGAAATGTTTTCTATAAGATCTCCAGTTGTAAGAACAAAGTAACTTTAATCACTTGTAAAAGCTCTGATTTTTCTGTTCAGTTCTAGTTTTGGTAGATATTATGAACGACCATAAAAAGAATATGTGATAAAATGTCTGTCCACACTTTTATTCCAAACCCAGAGAATTTCCATGGAGTGTCTCCTGGCTATGCATTCTGAATTTGTGCTATTTAGCATATTTGAGATTTTTTGAAAAGCCCTTCTAAAACTGTTGCAAAACATATACTTATTGTAGAGAGAATATTCTTTCTCCTTTAATATGTATTGGAATATACAGTAGTGTCCTATATACCAATATAATATTTTTTTTTTTAATTAAAGTGAAATTAAGACAGGCTGACCAGAAGTAAAGCCCTGTTTAAGCAGAAATAGATGTAGAGCAAATCATCCTTCTCATTTATTATTCATGTTGAATAGTAAATTATTCTATTACTAGTTTGTGTTCATTTTATATTCTGAAAGATCACTGATGTGAGCAAACGAGCAACTACAGGAAGTGGGTCCTACCATTTCCTATGGTCTTTTCTTTATCCAAAGTTCTGATTTAATTTTGGGGAAAATTCAACTCAGATATTATATTAAATTTTATATCCAATTACATAAATTGTTTTGGCCCAGATGCAAACTTAGTATAATTCCAGTGAAATTAATCAACAATGAGTTTGTCCTACTTTAGTAAAAGTAAGGGGGATGTGTTGCTGAGAAGACAAACCTGTTGGAATCTGTTTATACCACTGAATCTTTAGAAGGAAACCAAAACAAAAAGTTACAAGTGGTATAAAGACTGTAATATACCTGTCTATTACACAGACCCAAACACTGAAGACCCCTTTACTTTAAATGGAAAGAGCACTTGTATAACTTCAGATGTATTTGTCTTGAAGTCTGGCAGTAGGCTTGGCTATGGTCTACAGCTTATTGATTTAAAATGAATTTAGTGTATCAAAACATGTCCTCATGTCCCCAGAAACTTATCTGAGGTAAGTTCCATCTTAAAAGGTACTTTAAAGCCACACTAGAATGAACCGTCTAAAACTCAAATTTCCACACAGGCACTGATAGCTGCGTTGTAGGCACCACGTTTCACTCTGGTTGTCACAATACAATAAAAGATACTGCAGTAAATTCTGAGTCACAGGCATATCTTCAAACAAGTAGATAGCTCTAAGCATGTGAATAATTCAAATGAAATTAATTACAAAAAATCCATCTCTGATATTTAGCACAGACAAATAGCACAGGTATTTACATGTTTTGATAATCAAAGGTTGATTTTCCTTTCTAAAGATGGAAAAACAGGACCTTTCTAAAAGTCTAATGACAGTGGGAAAATTTTTGCATTTAAATCATTGGAATTTAAACTGGGGCTCAGCACAAGGAGGCTAGATACAATATTGATTATAAAATTATTTTTTATGCAATCTTAATATAAGTATGTAGGATACATATGATGTAGGATTTATGAAGGGACAGTAAGAAAAAGAGATATGTTTTTTTCGATATTTTCAATACACATCAGTACATGATAAAATTCATACAGTGAGGGGAATAAAAATTCCATCTATTTTTAGTTTTTTAATTTTCATAATAAATGTAAACATTTAGGGGTTTTTAAAATCAGAAATTAGCAGGGTACAAAGCAACTCAGATCCATCTCAGTTAATTCTAAATGCCTATCTGGGCATTGAAGTTAAGTGGTAAGAGTCAAGTTGTCTCTGCAACCTGACTCTGCTGAAACATTCAACACCTAGGTGAATTTAATCTGGAACTTTTCATTTTTATATGTCAACTACATAAGGGACTGAGGTCAATGAAACTCCTATTCTAGGCTTTTCACTTGTAGCCTGAGGCTGTATAGGCTGAGACTGGACCGATTTATTGTACTCTCTTGTTGGAGAGAGATGTACAAGAGTAACAGGGACACCATAAAATTCACTTTTACATATAATGCAAGCAAGGATCTCACAGCATTGGTACCTTATTCAATGACTCTGACCTCATCTGGCTTCAGCTTGCACTGCTCACCTTGTCCCCACATCCCACAGAGCTACAGCTCAATATTCTATTCCTCTGTCTGGAGGATTGTACACAGTGGAAGTACTCACAAATTAGTAGAAATATGACAAATTTACTACTAAAAAATGTTTAGATGTGTATACTAAATTTATTCAGATTACTGCTGTTAAGAAGCCTTTCCATTCACCTCCTTCAGTCCTTCCAAGGATGCAAATTAATGTTCATCTGGTTTTATTTTACAGGGATGGTCAAGTTTGTCTGTGTATCAGTCAGAGGTATATGTTTGAAATAAACATATAAATACATAATTATAATTGTAACAATAATAACAATAGCAATAATAATAATAATAACAATACCTGAAGCAAGAGAAAGGCCCAAGAGGGTTAACTGAGTTAGTACAGGTGTCTTGCTCTGTTAGAAGAAGCACACAATGCTTGTTTTGCCTGATGCTAGTGGATGATTTGTCCTGTTCTGCTTACTGGACCAAAGCCCTAGAAGAATGCTAGGAGTGTTGTGCATCAAACTTAGAAATTATAAATCAAGACCACGTGGACATCTGAATAGGCTGGAATGGCCTGGAGCCAAGGGTTTCTCTGAGCTTCAGTTAGCAGGTCATTTAACAACAGAGAGAGAGAAGGTCACAGCGAGGAAGAGCTGATGACCCTCTAAGTGAGGCCAAAGACTGGAATCGACCACCCAAAAGTCATGCCAAGAGAAGATTCTAGAAGACTCCACCTCAAGCTCTGCTTAGGCCATGCCTAAACTCCACTTCCTATGAATATGATAATTAAGTGTTGAAACTGCATGAATATGTATGTTTAAATGATGCAATCATAGATGAAAACTGTATAAATTACCTCATTTCTAGCTGAAACTTCAGAGTGGGCTTGTGCAGTGCGAACTGCCCTGCTCCCCAGTGTTGCCTAATAAATACCTTTCTGCTTAAAGATCAAATTGTCTCTAAGCTGTTCGTTTATTCCAAGCTTTTTTGGCATCATACCAGCTTGAAAGATTTCCACTAGGACATCTAAAGACAAGGTTTTTAAAACAGCTGTTTGGGGAAGTGACTTGAGACCACGAAAGCTTCTGCACAGAACTATGAATTTTCTCAAAGTTCAGGTACTTTACTTGATTACATGACAGTAGTTTAGGAACTCTCTTTGTGGTAGGCATTGCTTCACAGACCTGACAGAATGGATAGAGAATGGCCCTTGTGCCTGATCCATAACAGTCATTGCCTGTTACACACATTTCAAGATTCATTCAGGCTATGAAGATAATCGAGGCAGCCGACAGTTACCCTGCAGCTGCATGGATTTATGATGGCACTGTCAAGCAAATGAGCCAAAATGATACAGTAGCTGGCTTTAGCTGCAAATAATGTGATAGGCTGTACAGTGGTAGTGTAGCAGCTGCTGTCATTGCAGGTAATAGGCTATAAAAAAGGCTGATAGTAATACCTGTCATTTCTTAATGGCTGACTTCACTGAAGAGCTTTTGTGGCCTTTAACATGGAGATAATAGAAGATACAACAAATTTTACAGCCTTCACGTTGCATTCATAATTTATCTTGAGAGTACTGCCCCAACAAGGACAACAGTTGTCAGATTGAGAAAGTACAGAACTGCCTTTGAATAGTGAGAGATTGCCTGCTATTATCAAGAATGAAATTCAAGTACAGAAAACGTTCCTGCACTATTCAGCTCAGACTTCTGAAGTGAACATCTTGAGTTTGATGCAGATCAGTTCCAGGATATATTGTGGACAGAGGCCCCTTATGTACAGATTTAATTTTTCTATCAAAGGAAAAATCATAGAGAAACAAACACCATGACCCATTTTGCATTTCAGTATGAAATGTAGTCTTGTGCTAGATAAGCTACAAACCTGCAAAAAAATGGCTCTACATGTTTCTAAACCAGTACTAGAGCAAAGAGAATAGGGCATATTTAAATAAGGTTAAAATTTGCCACTGTCATAGTCTCGTAAATTTTGTCTTTAGCTTTGTATAACGTAAAAAGATTCTCAGCCTTATCGCCTACTATTTTAAAAAAGCTTTCTACTTCCAATCCATTTTGCCATGACCCAGTTGGGAAGAAGTTGGCTTCTGTGATATTCTATTAAGGTCTACTAGACGGTGGTACCTGTCATGGTTTTTCACACAATTTTCCAGTTGGCAGTTTGTTTGAGCTTGTAGTTAGTGTGTAGCATTCCGAAATTATGAGCTCTTCTCAAAGAGATACCTTTAACACTTGGAGACTCTAGCTGAATGGGGAGGGCAGTTAGGACCTCATTTAAAAAATGATTCAGACCTATTGTGGAAATATTTAATTTTAGATACTATCTTTCTATATGTCCTTAATGATTGTGTCTAACTCATTGGTGAGGAGTAAGTCCTTGCATCAGTGCTGATAACATCAGTCTGCATAAAGATCCCGAGTTCCTTTGAGTTGTTCAGTTTGGATGGTCAGTCCAACACATGACAGCTCTTCTGGGAGACATGCAGTCTTGAATGTGAAAAAATACCAAATAAAATCTCTGGCCTTGTTGTTTTAGTTCATTAACTGTAGATGTCTTTGAATGTTTTTATTGTGTTTCTGTTTTATTCAAATTTTAATGATTTGATCATTTTGGTTTTATTACAGCCTGTGTGAAAGAAAGAAATACAAGCTTTTGGTTTGTGTCTTGAAGAAAGCATTGAAAACATACCTATAAAAACAACCAAATAGTGATTTAGTAGATAATTTTTTGAGTGATCTTAGACAGCTTTCAATCATCCTTGGACTGAAGAAGTTTCATCAGGCCTATGAGTCTTAATGTGTGTAGGTATAGTTCGAGTGTGAGTGTGTGTGTATCTGGTATATTCATGATTAAGATACTAGAGCTATCACAAAATAGTAATACTTTTTCTTTCCGGAGGCTTTGACCTGTTGGTAAACATTTCCACAGTTCCAAACATACAGTGTATAAATACTTTCAAGTGTACAGGTACAAACCAGACACACACCTACTGATATGTCCAGCATTTGGCTGATCAAGGAAACACAGCACTAACTTAAATCCACTTACTTCTACTATCCTCTTCTGTTCTTGCACCAAACAAGGCTTATCAGATCTCAGACTTCAGCTGAATGATTTAATCTTACAACACTTAATACAATAGTTGAGTATGTGATACAATTTTCTTTAATGCATGGGAATTTTTAGGTCCATCCTGTACACACATAAACATATTCTACAGTATTTTGTCTATATACGTCAAAGCTCTAAATATATAACAGTAAATCCTGAGTACGTTCTATCTTCAGAAGCCACTTGCACTGCTAAGACTTTTTAAAAATTGTAACTCAAACATATTTACAAACAGAGAATTCAAGAAAACAGTCTGAAGGGAGAAATTTTTTTTACAGTAAATATCAGTCTTGCAAAAACTGCTGTCCCATGCTCTCATGCTTATTTTTGTTAATGGTTCAGAGTAAATGAAAGTCAAGAAAACTTTGCAGACATCTAAGACACAATTTTATTTTTATTCAAAGAGATATAAAAGCATCCTCTATCACAGATGTATCTGTTTTGTTTTTTTTCTCTGTGTATATTGATGAGGTGTCTATTTCTGGGATTTTGTTTTGTTTTGTAGTGGGTTTTTTGTTTGTTTGGGTGGGGTTTTTTTGGTTGGTTTTTGGTGGGGGTTTTTTGTGCCTTTTGTTTTTGTTTTTATTATAGAGAAAGGATAACTGTGTTTCAGAATAAATCCTTAAGGATTTTTTATTTTTTCAGTTAAGTGAAGAGTTAATTCTGTTATGAGGCAGAGGAGTTCATATTTTATGAGTCAAAAACTTCTCTGCTTGTTGAGAAAGGCATGTTAGCTTGTGCCAAAAAGGTTTGTCTTGAACTGCTTTGATCAGTTTACACCATTTAATAGCCAAAATACCATCATTTAACAGTTAACTTAATCAGCTGGGCTGTTATCTTCACCTCAGCAACCAGATGAGACTCTCTTGACGTGGGCTTTGCCACTTTGATTTTTTTCCCTGCAGTAACTGAACATCTAGCTGACAACCACAAACACTTGTGCACAATTTAAAAAAAAAAAAAAAAAGTTACATATTTTTAAGCTGCAAATGCACAGCTGTGAAATTCAAGAAAAAGCTGTACAATTTTCACTTGCAAATTTATGGATTCATGAAGTAACATCATTGTGATTGGCGGATGATATGATTGCTGGCTCTTTTCCTCTTCACCCTGCTTTTTCCTACCTTTCTACTATTCTTGGGAATAAAGCCACTTTTATATCCTTGGTTTATTTACCATTATCTAATCTTTCATATGAAAATGTAAAGGATAGTATTTTTTGATAAACTATTTCATTCCACTCTTGTACCCAGTCTTAAAATTAGAGTATTTGCAGCTCATTTTTAAACACACTAATCCACATGTTGTTTTTGATAGGGTGACAAGCAAATCTCTTTTCTTTCAAGAATTATTCTCTCTCTCAAGATAAATGTTATAGGGTCTGAAAATTAGCATGGTTCATCTTTGTTATCTGCACATTTGTTTTCCATGGCAGTAGTATATTTTATAGAAAATCAAAGGGGTTTTTCATTTTAATTTAACTTAAAAATTAATTGTGCTATTAAAAATGTCCTAGAATGGTGCCAGTTCTTGCTTATATCTATAATGTGAATGCTGTAAAATTTGACAATACCTGGAATTGTCAGAACCAGCACTTCTATGGCATTTAATTTGTACTCATCTCTACTTAATTCAGTGCCACTGTCTCAATTTAGACTGATTCAGAGTCTCTCTCACAAAGAGTCTGGTTGGAAAAGTTCAGAAAGATCCTTAAAATGCCTATAATTGACAGAACCTCAAAGTCAGGGCAACACCACTGTGAAAATCATGGGCAGTGACATTAAGCCCTTGACCCAAATAGCATTTCCCAGTTCTCAAATGACAGGACTCAAAGTATGTTTTCCTTTACTCTTATAGCTTCATGCTGTAAAAATATATAAACCATTCATAAATCTTAAGAATGATGTGGTAATTGACATTCATGCTGCAACTTACAGTATTCATCTTCTTATTTTCACTATTGAACACTATGATGCTTTTCCTTAAGAACTGTGGATAATATTGCCACTATGGAGAAAGGAGAAAGGTGATGTCATTTGGATGCCTGAGTGGGCCATGGACCAGAACCCCATTCCTTCTCCAAAATCTTCTGTATGACACTGGCATTTAACCCAATTCTATGGATCATAACAAACCATTTGCAAAACAAAACATATATGTTCAACAAAATAAGTCACCTAGACATCACTAAAACAAACACTGTAAAAGAGTCAAAATGAGGTGTGTAAGCTTAACAGTAAACCTTGATTTTTCTCCTTAGAGGCAGAGGTAAAAGACATTTTAGCCAGGCTAGAATTAGAGAAAAGGTTCCTCTTGGTGAAGTGCAGCTCAGTTTTATTTTTTTTAAATATTTCTTTAATGTAGCACTTTCTCTAACATGACCTGTGTATGTTAAAAGTCATAACTAATTTAGTAGTCCCTGTTGTTTTCTAAGGCCAGTTACACAGCATACATGGTATGGTACATAAAAAGATTACCCTGGGTTGCTTCACTGCTGGATATAAATGTACATTATAATGCACTGAATAGGCTAATTAGGAATTAAACATTCCTTTAAAATCATTTTAAACTCAAATTATGCTGACAACCAAATTTTTTTTAGCTCTTTCTCTAATAGTTTTGTTAGACATTGAAGAGCTGTGCTCCAAGTCTTGACACATTGTTCTGACTTATGCTCAATAGCAAAGCATGGCTCTAGGGAATAGTTTTGAACCAAAGTACCTGCTTGTGACAGGTGAACTCCAGTTTTCCTGGTTTTTAACTATAAGACCAGTATTCTTTTCCAGAATTTTAGAACCCTTCCCCCACCCTCTTCCCTGTAAAATCTGCAGACTCCCTCCCCCTGCCAGGAGTTTTGAGCAGTAAGAGAAAAGGTGACAACTTTACATCTAGCAATTTTTTTTACGCTTTGCTAGATGTGAATTAACTGACAAAATTAGAAGAGAATTTTGATCATAGGTGTTCACTGAGCATTGGGTGAAAAGCCAAAGTTAAATGCGTAAACAAAAACTGATCTCATGGCCATCTCCAGTAAGCCTATATAAAATATTTCAGATGAAGATTAAAAACACCAGCTGAAGAGAAAACATCTTCAGTGCCAGTGAAGTTAAAACAGTGCTTTATTCTGTATATATTGTCTCACATGCAGGAAAGAGTGGATTGAATTCATATCTGAAACAGTACAAGATTTTCCATCTGACTTCATTATGTGTTTCTCTAGAGTGCATCCCTTATTTTCTGCCTGAACAAAATGTGTAGTGTGTGGGGAAAAGCAAATACAAAGCAGCTCTTGTTACCAAATCATTTTAATAAAACAGTGATTTTTTTTGTTTTGCCACAATCATATCTTAATTCTAAAAGTCATTAGCACACACTAGATCCCTTTGTTAAAGAAATCTTTGTAAGCGTAGGCGTGAACTAACAAGGGGCTTTATGTGTTCCAGCACAGTTGGCAGCAGAGATGAAGTAGCATTACAGCATATCAGAGAGATTTATACTGAGGTATCTTAATAGAAAGATTTTTGGAGACTTGACCATCATCTCCTTATTAATTATAAATAATTAAAATTAACAATTTATCATTACTATAATCCAGGCACTTCTGGGTTTTTGTAGCATCCACATTACAGTCAAAGTTATATTTCTTTGTTGCAATTTGCAGGATTTTCTGTCACCTTAGAATATTTGCCCGTTGTATCTTCAGGCTCTTCAGAGTTCAAAACGCATTGTAGATGCTGTTCTTGAGGTGGCAGAACTTTCCAAGACTTAAATCTGATCCACCTTTTCATAGTAGGAATGTCACTGAGTTAAGTATTTTTAAAAAATTCATATTTTAGTGTGGCACAGAATAATACTTTTTGCTCCTGCTGCTGTGATATCACATTAATGCTCCCTTACCTTTACATCACAGAACATAAACAAAATGTTGAAATGATCCATTTCCAAACTGTGCATGTCTTCATCTATCCTTATATATTGAAATTACATTTCAAAGCTGTGTAATTTTGTTTGCCTCAAATGTGCTGAACTGC
>VXBX01007085.1:91977-103104 GCA_013400415.1 Scytalopus superciliaris
TTAAGGACAAATTAAAATTTTTTTTGATTTTTTTTTTTTTTTTTTTTTTTTACTATTTAATTCATATTATGAAGTGTGACTAACAATTCTGGAGAGGGTTTTCAAAGCCACCTGGCTGATTTATTAGACTCCACAGGTAAGGTCTTTACTTAACTTCACCCCACTTTTCCCAAAAATATAGGCTATAATTGGAATAGCTTGTTCTTATATGTCAGAAGTTATAAGTAATGAGATACCTTAGAACCCATCATCTTGCACCTAGCTAAGGTTTGTACTGGTGTAACCAGCTCAGTTTAAAACCATCATTACCCATTATTAAATAGTTATGCTTGAATGCCAAGCCACCTCCAGTTGTCTTTGGAGTCTGAGTCTCAATGATTTACAGTGGCTTTGGCTTCCTAGTGCTTAGCATTTCTACAATTTTAAAATTGTTGTCATATTAAAAGGTTACAATCAAATATTGTTAGTAATAATAATATCCAGTGCCAACCTGCAACAAGCCAATAAGTTAATATTAAGAATAAAGGAAAATGTGGAAATACATTTCAGAGGGAGGTAAAGAGGAAAAGTTTCACCATGGAAATGAGACTATCAAGTAAAGTCCTACAGGTGCCCTCACTGGAAGGTACTCAACAAAATATCAACAGGACTCAGGAATTGCTAGCTTTCAGATACAGGAAATAGGGAAGGTCACTTTGGACTGAAAATATTTAAGTATTCAGAAAAGGAGAAAGATATGCTTGTTTAATTAATTAACTAATTGTTCCCTAAACATTGAGGAGGGAATAATCATAAACCAAAGCATAACTTTACTAGGTGTGGGAAGTGCATATCTTAATCTTTGATCATGAGTTGTGGCCATAAATTTCTGCAGGAAATCAAAACTAGGGGAGTTGTTCATCAAATGACATAATATTTCTTTTCCTTCTTGCATTAGGCAGAAAAGTCCTCATTATTAGAAGACTGAAGAAAATCAATTTTCTTGCTTCTCCTCCATGTTTCTTCCTTAAAATAATATTTTGGAACAATTTGGCTGCTGTTTTACTAAAAAAAACACTTGTTCTTCAGAAGCAGAACTTCATGCAGAGGTTTTGAGTAAGTGTAAAACCACCTAAGATATCTAATAGAGCTATGCAAAAGAATCATAAATCTCGTTCTTGACCATCAAGGTTCAGCTGATGAACAGCTGATTAAAGCCAAAATTACCTAGTTCCCATATGCTCAGCTGCTATAGCATTTAACTCATATATCCTATTAACTTAGTTTTAAGTGCTGGAGAAGTATTAAAGCATTTTCCACATGACACAAATCAAGTGTCTAGTTATGAGGAACTCCTTTGGGGGGTTATTTTGTTTTGTTTGGTTGGTTGGTTGGTTGGTTGGTTTTGTTTGGTTTGTTTGGTTTTTGGTTTTTTTTTTTGGCACAGCTCCCACTTAGCAGGGTTAAAACATCTGAAAAGGTGTGTGTGATTCAGCTGGTTCTCCTGAATTTGAAAATATTGAGGTAAAGATGAACCTGAATTTAAGTTTGGTAAGAGCACTTCTAAAGTCAAGGGAATTTTACCTTTAAATAAGATTAGGGGGTTATTTTCAGTTTTCAGAAACAATCCACTGTCTAACACTTTCTTCCACAGAGGACTGTTGAGATTTTGATTTTAACTTCTGTTTTACAATTTACTTCATCTCATGCAAATGACTAAACTCCTGGCACATAAATCTTTTCTGGATTACCATTGCTGTGTCTGATAAAATTGACACAGAAGAGGTTAATCAATATTGATAAGTAAGCAAATGTGATGTTTTCTTCCACTTCTTTGCATGAGTTACAGCTGAAGCACTGAGTGTTAAATCATTGATTTTGTCATCCTAAATGCATAAAATAATCCTTTCTATGAAACTAGTCAAAGTAATCAGTTCAGTAGTTCAGCAATATATAGCAACACTCTTACTGCTAAGGGTCTGTCAGCAATTTAAACCCTTTATTTTTCTATCCACCAACTGCATAACCTGACAACTAAAAAATGCCTTTGTGCATGGTGGGGAGAAAAAAAGACAAAAGAGGAAAAATGTCTTCTCAGAGACAGTTTTATTTTGCATGTTTACATCAGTGCTTATACGTCTCAAGCATATGTGTGTTACAATCTCAGTAAATGTAGGTAAGGTGAGGACTGAGAAACAAACCTAAATTTGAAATTTTTTTTTCCATTTAAGCTAAAGCTTTGGCTTTATTATACACCAGCATTTTTTGCTAACTGTTGGCTATCTTGGTGCTGTATGAGAAACCTTCTAATTTGTATTAAGGGAAAGTAGATTAAATTAGATGGATCAAAATGCACCACTACTCCACTCAAAACAAGGGTAACACCACAAAACAATAGTGCAGTGGGAGCTAATGCTTATCAAAAGAAAGTTTACTTTTGGTATTAAGAATTAATTTAGCTGAATTGGTGCTGTGAAAGTGGTAAACACAATCCCCCTCACTTTGTTTGTCAGGGTGTATTATATCACTCTGGATTGCTTTGTCAATAATCTGCCTGGCCTGCAAACCAGAAGTCTAAGATTGCCAGGTTGAGTGACAGGCTGGAGATAGTTGATAATTCTAAGGAATTGGAGGTATAAAATCTTTAAGGACCATGTCTACAGTACAAATGCAAGGGTATCTCCACATCACTCTGTACTTACAAAGGCAACAGCATTGTTAATGGCAGCCTGCCTGTCCATCAAGTTTGCTACAGGAGGATTTATCCCTCTTTCACTCCTTATCTTCCATGGCTGTGTTTATTTCTAAGCCAGCTGTAGAATAAATCGTCTCTTGTCTTCACATCCTACACTGGGTACAATGATATGTTCTTAAACTGTGGTGCTTTTCAAGCATTCTTTTTCAGAACAGCAACTTCTAATTTTGTTTGTATATGAATACACTGGGGTCTTTCCATTTTAGACATGGTAAACACAGATTGTTTTCTCTTTTTTCTCCCCTATTACTCTACTCCTCTAAAGAATCGTAAATCTGTTCCGTATTGCTAAGTTGTTTGAAATACAGAAGGGAAGACATAATGGAACTGGTTTATTAATGGTGATTAATAAAATCTGGAAGTAATATGGCAAAAACGACTCTTGTACAATAAAAAATATATTCAGGCAAGTGACTGTAAAGATATCCTGAAATTTCAAGTTTGTTGTGTCTCAGTGACTTCTTTCTCAAGTAGGTACTTCGTAAATAGTTTCTTTTCTATCTGTCAGTCTTGTGAAAGGAATCTGAAAGTCAAGTTACATAGCTGGTGGCCATGTAGTCATATTGAACTGATTATGGCACAAGAGGCAGTGTTAACACTCTCTCTTGCTTGTGCAATGGCTGATAAGTATTTTATAATCATACAACTACTGTGATCACAGGTTTTTTTTTAATGTAAGATGTCATTTACAAAATCCCTTTTATAATAGCAGCTACTGGCCACATGGACCTATAGAGAGTTCAGATAGCCTAAACACCTGCGTAAAACTAGAAAAAAAAATTTAAAAATAAATTAGAAATTTTTAAAAATAGTAATTAATTGGAGATGCTTGGTTATACTACTTTTTATATTGCCAGATAGAAAAGATTTTCTATCTACTAGTGCTAGTTCAGATCAAAATTAGAAAATTAATTACCAAAACATGAAGAGAGGGATACTGTAAAAAAGATTTTTATTAGCACATATCATGAAAATTCAGCAACTTACAGTGGTTTGCTTAGTCACCTAAAACCTTTAAAAGGATAAATAATTGAGTCTCAGAAAAAAAAAAAAAAAACAAAAAAACCCCAAAAACAACAAAAAAAACCCCAACAAAAACACAAAACACAAAACAAACAAACAAACAAACAAAAAACAAAACAAAAAACAAAACAAAAAAAACAAAATAAACATTTGGCTTTCCAGTGCACTTTAGTGGTACTATTAAAATATATTTGCTTGTTGAATTTATTTGACAAAGCTATGCTAAGTAATCATGAATGATACCTCTGTTTCATCTTAACCCTCATACTTCCATGAACATCTGCAAATATTCCTCTCTGCATTTTCTTGTCAAATGAAAAATAGAATCTGTCAATAAATTAATTCCTTATTCACAGTTTCCAGAATGAGAACAAAATAATTACTTGGTAGTTACTGAATGTTGATATCAAAATCCTACTAGCCAGACATACACACAGAGGTGAGTCTTTTATTTCTGCTGAAATTCATTACTGAACTCTGTGGTCAGAATTTATTTTGGAAAAAAATAGCCATGCATTTATGGGATATACAGTTTGATGAAACCTTTGAGCCACCGTTGTCACTTACAAGCAGACAAAAAAAGGCAGTCTTATCCTCCTGTTGCTCCTGATTTCCACCTCTTAGTGTATTGGCTCTTTCACAAATATTTTGCAGTCTTATAGTGAACTGGATTGAAGAAATACATTAATTAATATGGTGGTGCTTGTTGAATTTTATTAGTAGTATAATAGCATATTTAGTAGTAGTAGTGGTAGTAACAATAATAGCAGCAGCAGCAGCAGCAGATGGTGGAATTGTTATTCATTTTTTGTTTTGCTTTCACACAGAATAATTCACTGACCTAGTTCAGCAAGTGGTCATAATGAAGACTCATGTACCAGGCAAAGGGACTGGGTTACAAAAGGGCGATAGTTCGGCCAGAAATAGGACCAAAGGCAAAGTTTCTTCTTTTGATGTGGTCTCAATCTGGTTTAAATTGCTTATGGAACTGTATTCTAAAATGCTCATCTCTCACTCATTTATTCTAATTACAGTATTAGATGTTAGCACAGTAGTTAGGGTAGGAATAGTTATCATTTATACTTCTATTTCATGGATACATGAAAGAAGTTTATCACAGCAAACAGCATACCTCAAGGCCTGTATCAGTAACACACTGAACATAAGTTTTTGATTTCGTATCAGTCAAACATTTATTCAGTAGCTGTGGTACAATATATTGATGACTTCATCATTGATGACATCATGAGAGCAGTAACAATAGCAAGCAGCATGATTTAGTTAACTATTACTGAAAAACATTTTGAAAGGTAAGGTGCTGTATTTGTAAATCACACACAAACTACAATAGATACTGACTCAGAAAACAGTTTCTTTACAATTCAGCTACTCATATATAAAAGTAGCTTAACCATTGTTTTGTAAAAGTACGTCTCCTTCAGAACTCATGTTGAAATAAAACATAACAGTAATCTCATTAGAAAGGGAAGTATTTATAGCTAGCAAATATTTATAGCTATTGTCTTAATGTATGCTGACAAGAATGTACAGGCATACATAAAATTAACGTAACATCTAAGGCATTTAACATGTCTTCATTCATGTCATAGGTATACTTGGGAAGGAAAAGAACTTTTTTCTATAGATCTAATTTTATTTAGATTAACCCTTATCCTCTTTTTAAAGTGATATTCCTATACCAATGTGACTATATTCCTAGAAAGCTGAGCTTGTTCTCAGCAAACTATTCAGCAATATTGGTTGCCTGCAACTCTTTATTATAACTTTTTCTTGTCATTTCCTGTATTCGGCTATTGCATTTGACCTCCTCTCTCTGCAGAGGTTCATGCATTGTGCAGCATCTGATACTCTTTTTATTCAGACTTTTTTTGTTATCTCTTCTGTGTGCCAGGACCTCCTTTTGACATTGTGACAATTACTGTGTCACATTCTCAAAGGCAAGGATGTCTTGTCTTCAGATCACATCTCCTACACCTTTTCCCTGCTCATGTTATACTATATAAGACAGGAGGTGAACAGTTCACAAGAATCATAGAAACCAAACATTAGCATTTCCCAAAATGTTATAAAGCCATAATTCTAAATGTAGAATAACCACATCTCTTACAAATAATACAATTTAGGTATTTTGTTGAAAATATTTCCCAAGCCCACAACAATGAAATAAGATTGTGATTATTTTAAAATATGACCTGTATTTAATTTAACTTCTGATTAATAACATGATCATCCATTGTATCATCATAAGATATACCCTACAAAAGAATATGATGAAAATTCTTGATAAAGATTCCTTTGACCAGTGACCAGTTTAGGTGCCAATATCATGCTGGTTCAATCCCACTAAAAATGCTGGGGAACAATTCCAGAATCATAGCAGGGTTGGACATGTGCAAGTGTGCAGATATCATCAACTTCCTGACATCCAGAACTGCTTCAAATATCCTGGAATTCTGAAGTATAGATTATTTTATAGCAAAGTATAGATTGTTTTTCCTCTTTATGTCCAGAAATACATAGTGTTCACCCAGACCTTTCACAGACCTTGAACAATGTGCACAACTCTCCCAAGTTTACATTAGCAAAGCATTTTAAAAATATTAAGAGAATAAAAAATTCAAAGTGCTAAAAGAGGTAGTTAATAATTGATAGTAATTAATTGGTAGTTACTAAAATGATTGACAGAGAGCATTCAAATGCCCTGCCCAAGACTGTGGAAAGAGTTAATGTGAGAACCAGAGTTACAGGAATCAGAATGTCTTATTTCTCAAGCTGTGGTTTCTGCTTTTTTTCTTCTATTAAAAATTGAATCATATTATCTTCCTCTGCAGGTAGTCAGTTTGTCACAAACATGAATATTGGTATCCCTTGTAATTTTATTCTAATAATAATCTGCATAGAAATAATCCTTTAGATATCATTATTTGCCACAAAATACCCTGTAGCAGAGAATGTTACAGATGAAGGATGTCTTTGTGTAAGTTAATATGAGAGTAATGGAGAACTATCACTTCCTATATGAATGTTCTTTATTTTAGGGAGTATATTACTTTACGTTGCTACAATTGTGATTTCTAAACAACAGTATTTTTCTCTTCCTGGCAAACTCCATACTAATGGTTTCCTCTTGAGTTTTTAGATTTTTTTTGTTTTGTTTTGGTTTTTTTGTTGTTGTTGTTGTTTCTTCTTTTGCTGAGAATGAAAACTATTAGCATAGCTCTGGTCAACCCTGTGGCAGTGAACACCATTGCTAGAGCAGTATCTGTTGAGCAATACTTACAAATAATTGTAAAATTATTTAGGAATAACAGGACATGATAGTTGAATTTTTTACTCTGTTGGTCTTCTGTTGAGTGCTGATAGTCACAGGCTAATTTGGGGTTTAAATAGGGTGCTTGAGAAGGGTGACTTGTGAGGCAAAGAGGAAGAGAAGCAAAAACCCTTCCTTTGGCATAGGACACAGCTGTGGGTGCACCCTCACTGTCGCTTGTGCAGACTGCCTCACATGAGCTGGAGACAGAAAATAAAAGGCAAGGCTGGTCAGTTACAGGGCGGTGGTGGTATATCCCACAAAAGAAGCATGATGACACTAGCAAATGGAGAGACAAGAATTTCATGCTGGAAAAGTTATTGTGCTGAAAAAATTATTGTGCCCAAAAATGCTGCTTTGATGAAATGTAAATGTTCTTTGGAAACATCCAGTTTTTCTCATATTTTCTGACAGAAACCTAGAAGAAACCTATGCCAGCATAACCACCTCCCCAACAGTTTGCTTGGCAGCCCTGGGAGACCGAGCTCATGTCAGGGTTCCCAGCACTTCCAGGCCCTCTGCTACAGATGTGAGAGGCTTGCAGGGGCCCTGGCTACTGGTACTGCTAAGCACCCACTTGTATGGTAGAGAGCCTGAAAGCAGGTTATCAGGTCTCTGAACAGCCTGGGATGCCTCACTGCTTTGTGCTGAAGTATCACATTGATGGGGTTGGGTTCGCTCTGGGCACTTTTGTTTATTTTTTGCATTGTTCATCCCCCAGGATCTTTTCCTCTTCAGTACTGAAGTTTGCCTCTGCTTTATAGTGTTAGACTTTCCTGCAGAGCTAAAAGTCCAGGCTCTGATTCACTCTGAACCTGCTCACTTTTCCCCAGGAAAGCTTTCAGTATTCAGCTGGGGAAAATCAGGCTCCTACCAAAGTGAGAAATGGCTGCATCTTATTACAAGGATTTATTTAGGAATCTCAGAGGGACAGAGGGAGAGTATTGCTAGCAGGAAAAGATGCTTTGTAGAACTGTGAATACCTCAGTATGAGAAAGCTGCATTACCCTGCCAAGACTAAATATTTCTGTCATATTTTGGTTTTATCACTATTTGTTTGGGGGTAGATGGAAGCAGCTCAACAGTTTTGCTGCTATCATATTCTCCGTTGGCTTTGAGTTCAGAAGCCAGTCGGGCTAAACACCTAAGTGCAAGAGATTCATTATGTTCATTTTTTCAGATTGTTTTTGTTTTTCTTAGCTCTGCTGTTTGGTTGGTCAGAATGGGGAAGTGTTATGAGCTGCTGGGACGAGTTACAAAATTTTCAGCTTTAAAAGTCAAGACTTTGTTTTCAGTTGTAAACTCAGAATAAATGAGAGACAGGTGTCTGTGATTTGGCCATGGCTCAGGGCTTGTTGCCTTTATTTTAGTGGTACTACAGTGAAATCAACTTGGCTATGGAGTCTGCACAACACTGTATACTATATTTCCTCTGCTTCTTTCTCAATCATTAATAACTTCAAGAAATACAGGGAAATATATAAATAGCTGCCAAGAATGAGGCAGATAGAGCCTCACTGAATGCAAAGTTATTCTAGTTTCAATGTATCTTTCACACTATCTCTCCTCTTTTATCCTTTTCCCTTAACATTACTGGCCATCTGATTCTCCTACCACTAATATGCCTTTGTAGCTGATTCAAGGTTCTAATGACTGAAGATATTAAATTAATAAGTGGATGATACTGATCTCAGATTCCTGCTGCTCTGTCACCCATTTGAGGTTCTTAACATCAAGCAGGATTTTTATGAATGGGTTTCTGCAGTGTATGTTAAAAGACCTTGTGGTTGCTCTGCGTAGATACAAGAAAGAAAGAGACTAGACAATCTGAATAGTCCTCCGTACTTTGACCACAGCTGAATCATCCTGGTAATATGTATTCCATGCAGAAACAGGTAGTGGCATACAGCAGCTTTGCTGAAATGATCTTTTACAAGTTGTAGAAAGAGTCTCCAGCAGTTTAGGAATTTTGGCAGTTACTAGAGGGTTGTTAAAGCCCTGATTTATCCTTGCCATGTTCTTATCTTTGAAGGAGGTCTGAGAAGGCAGCTCTCCTGGAGGGATACACAGATTCCTTGAGGAGCAAGAAACTGCAGGTGTCCTATCTTCTGGGAAGTAGAAAGACAAACACAATTTTTTTTCCAAGATCTGTTCATTTTGACTGCGTACATGGGGGCTGGGCAGAGTCAGACCACACATACAAGAGATCAGTCACATCAGGAGAACCACACTCAAACATCACCAACCTGTCTGCCTGGCCTCAAGCATGGTATTTTCATGTCAGTGAATTCCTGCTATTTTAATCTACACATTTTGTAAGACCACTGTAATATTTCTCATATCTACAAAACAAAAGGAGCCTGTGCTTGGAATAATGGTAGTAGATCAAGTTTTAGTTGCTCTGGCAGAGTCGCAAGGGAAATCTTGCACACCTCCTGTCTGAACTTAGTTTGGCTCTAGCTAATGTTATTATTCTCCCACATACGTGAGAATTAAATGAATTTATGAGTATCTAAAATTATTGGCCATCTACACAATTTGTCATTAATCAAATAATAAAACAGGAAGAAAAATATGAGAGAGCAACAGAATGATGTTAGATTTTTCCTCTTGTTTTTCTTCCAGTGGCAAATTTCAAGACTTGTTGAATCTCTGCTCTTCATGCACCCGTCAGCTTCTCTCTTCTGCTTATTGCCATGCCATGGTTTAACCGTAGCCAGGAACCAAGCCCTATACAGCCACTTGCTCACTCCCCCACCAGCAGGATTGGGGAGACAATTAGAAGGGCAAAACTCAGAAAACTCATGGGTTGAAATAAAGAAATAGGAAAAGCAAAAACTGCTCACATAAGCAAAGCAAAGCAAGCAATTAATTCACTGCTTTCCATGGGCAGGCAGGTGTTCAGCCATCTCCAGCAGAGCAGGGAACCTTCACACTTAATGGTGACTTGGGAAGACAAACACCATCACTCCAAATGTTTCCCTCTTTCTTCCCGCCCTCCCCCCTCTTATACATTGAACATGATGTCATAAAATGTAGAATATCCCTTTGGTCAGTTGGGTTACCTGTCCCGTCTGTGTACACACTGAAATTTCTTGCCATCTCTATATTATCATTACTGTGCTCAGCACAAATCCAAAAAAAACCACAAACCCACACCACCCATTCTGAAGAAAATTAATTATCTCTCTACCAAAACCATCACACCCTAGTAGCATTTGGAAAAGAGATTTCTAAAGTATGCTCCAATGGCAGTTACTATTTCTTAGGACTGAAGTTGATTTCATTATACTCTCTGACAAGAAAACCTCAGTGTTAACACACTGAAGGGAAGTCCCATTCCATGGAGGGATGAGTTGGTGAGTTTTTGTCCAATGACTGGTACTTCTGTCATGCCATTCCACAACTAGCTGATCTCCCTTCTATGCCTGCACTCATCTTTTTGTTCCTTATTTGGAAATTTTTCATTTTCTTCAATGTTCAGCATTTTCAGTCCATAACTATCTCTTCCACCAAGCACCCATATGACCCTAAGTGCCACTGTGAAGTTACTATTTGACCTGGACTGTAAAGATCTAATTATTATGATTATTAGTGAGATGCTTCTGCGTAAATTCAGGTGCAAATGAGACCATGTGCTGAAGTCAGTAGCAAGGATTTTATATCGTTTCTTGCAGCAGACTCTTGACTTGTTGCAACACTTGGATCACCAGCAGTCCTCTGGAGGAAGGCCTCAGGAATGAGTCTATGAAGCACTTTGGGGACCTTTGATGGTTTATGACCCCTCTTAAGACAGGACAGCTGACTCTCACACAAAACTCTCATGTAAATGTGACCTTCCCAGGGTACGGGGTTGAGTTTTACAACTGAATGAGCTTGTGTAAGGGAAGACAACTGCCATGATAAAAAGCAAAAAGCACCATCCTGTCTCTGCAGGGTCTGCTTCTTATCTGGCTCATAGCTTCTGGTTGTGGGTATTCACTCCTCTGTCTCATGTGAATTAGAGTTTTCACTGTCCCACATCCAAAAACTCTCCTCT
>VXBX01007085.1:103830-124774 GCA_013400415.1 Scytalopus superciliaris
CAGCCACTTGCTCACTCCCCCACCAGCAGGATTGGGGAGACAATTAGAAGGGCAAAACTCAGAAAACTCATGGGTTGAAATAAAGAAATAGGAAAAGCAAAAACTGCTCACATAAGCAAAGCAAAGCAAGCAATTAATTCACTGCTTTCCATGGGCAGGCAGGTGTTCAGCCATCTCCAGCAGAGCAGGGAACCTTCACACTTAATGGTGACTTGGGAAGACAAACACCATCACTCCAAATGTTTCCCTCTTTCTTCCCGCCCTCCCCCCTCTTATACATTGAACATGATGTCATAAAATGTAGAATATCCCTTTGGTCAGTTGGGTTACCTGTCCCGTCTGTGTACACACTGAAATTTCTTGCCATCTCTATATTATCATTACTGTGCTCAGCACAAATCCAAAAAAAACCACAAACCCACACCACCCATTCTGAAGAAAATTAATTATCTCTCTACCAAAACCATCACACCCTAGTAGCATTTGGAAAAGAGATTTCTAAAGTATGCTCCAATGGCAGTTACTATTTCTTAGGACTGAAGTTGATTTCATTATACTCTCTGACAAGAAAACCTCAGTGTTAACACACTGAAGGGAAGTCCCATTCCATGGAGGGATGAGTTGGTGAGTTTTTGTCCAATGACTGGTACTTCTGTCATGCCATTCCACAACTAGCTGATCTCCCTTCTATGCCTGCACTCATCTTTTTGTTCCTTATTTGGAAATTTTTCATTTTCTTCAATGTTCAGCATTTTCAGTCCATAACTATCTCTTCCACCAAGCACCCATATGACCCTAAGTGCCACTGTGAAGTTACTATTTGACCTGGACTGTAAAGATCTAATTATTATGATTATTAGTGAGATGCTTCTGCGTAAATTCAGGTGCAAATGAGACCATGTGCTGAAGTCAGTAGCAAGGATTTTATATCGTTTCTTGCAGCAGACTCTTGACTTGTTGCAACACTTGGATCACCAGCAGTCCTCTGGAGGAAGGCCTCAGGAATGAGTCTATGAAGCACTTTGGGGACCTTTGATGGTTTATGACCCCTCTTAAGACAGGACAGCTGACTCTCACACAAAACTCTCATGTAAATGTGACCTTCCCAGGGTACGGGGTTGAGTTTTACAACTGAATGAGCTTGTGTAAGGGAAGACAACTGCCATGATAAAAAGCAAAAAGCACCATCCTGTCTCTGCAGGGTCTGCTTCTTATCTGGCTCATAGCTTCTGGTTGTGGGTATTCACTCCTCTGTCTCATGTGAATTAGAGTTTTCACTGTCCCACATCCAAAAACTCTCCTCTCTCTTGGCTGGGGAGGGGGAGAGTCTGCAAACTTGACACCTCTACGAATGGACAACTGTTTTGAGGCATTAATCATTAGCAGTCCAGTCTCTCAAACTGTCAATTTTTGGCAATTTAGGCAGAAGGAAGAGCAAGACAGGAAAAAGGCACTAGATTCTGGAAAGGAAAGAAATTAACTGAAAAAAGTGAATCAGAATGAGAATTATAGAACTTTTTTTTTTTTTTTTGATAGGTTTTACTGGTTTTTTATTTTTTTTTTTGGTTGCAAGGTTTTGCAAGGAAATTTTCTAATGGGGGGCCTAAGAGAAAGATGTGGTCCTCCCACCTTTCTGTTGACACTGGGTAGTTCTTTTTTCTTTCTATTATGAATTCTGTATGGTATAAAATGGTCAAGGTGATAATTTAACGGCAAATCTACATCTGAAAAGTCAAAATCACTGCTTTTCCTTACAGAAAGCTCTCTGAGAAATATAATACAGGGAGTCATGGGCAGTTTACTGGCAGCTGTGATATGTACGACTCTGGCATTACAAAAAACTAAACCAAAGCAAAAAAAACAAAAACAAAAAAAAATCAAACAAAAAACCCCCTAGGTTTGTCCTGAAAATAAAATAGAACAAACCAATGAATAGACCAACAAAACCCACCCAAACACCAAAATCCTGTCTTCCTGAGAACCAAAGAGGGGAGGTCAGAGAAGCTTGCTGGTTTGAATGGTTGGTTGTCTATTTCCTGATGGCAAACAGTATGCTAAGTAATGGCTATTTAGTCCCCAGAAAAAATACCAGACAGTCTTCTGTGTTCCACCTTAGCCTCTGCTATTATACCAGGTTATATAGGTTAGTAGTTTCTTTTTTCTCTCTGAGGATTAAGAAAAGATTTAGAATTAAATGCACTTTACATATGAGAACACTTAAACTTGCAGACTTACATGTACTGAGCCGTTTCCTTCATAGCTGGAAACTATGCAATGTGATTTGCTTGTGACTGTGCAAATTAGAGAAGCTTTTAACCAATCTGTTTGCTCATGTGTAGCACCATATATCAGGTGCTCACAAAATACAAGCAAGGAGCTACACTTCAGTGGCAACTCTTCTTTAAGTGGCCACACCAGGCACAGTGCATTAGAAATTGTTATTTCTGAGAAGGGTATACCAACTACAAGAATGCAATGCTATTGTTTCTGGTTTGGGTTCCGTCTTCAACTTCTCTTTGGTCTCCAAGATTTTATATTCATACTGTGAAAAATATCTTCCGTTAGATATTTGAACTGAAGTCCTAGTTCTTGAAGAAGCCTTGATTATTCCTCTTAAGTAATGTGAAGTTAAAGATCCTTCACACTTATTGTCAGTAGTGTCTGTATAGAGAACGTTTTCATTTTAACTACTCCTCAGCAGTATTTTTTAAGATGTTTCTGTAGCAACTAGAAATGAGGGCTGCAAGGGAAATTCTCAACAATACACTTTGAATGGTTTCATAAATCAAAATTTGTATAACTATGAAATCAAGAAAGAAAGAAAGTATGAAAGAATGGAAATAACTGTCAACAAATTGAAGTCATAACACAGTTAATATATGAATAGTTGCACCATTATATGCATAAAAGGGCTAAAGAGATGACAGCAATCTCTTCCACCTATCAGGGCACACAAAATAATAATTTAGATACAAAGAGACATCTGGGGCGCAGATAGTCCAACATCCTTCTCAAATGAGAGTTAACTTTGATCAGGTTATTCAGGGACTTGTCCAATCAAGCTTTGATTAGTGCCAGGAATGGACAGTCACTAACCTGTCTGGACAACCCTATGTGTAGATTAACATTTTATTTTACATTCAAGAGTGTGCTTTTGGAATATAAAAGTTAATAACCCCAAATTACTTCACTTGAGTTTACTTGGTCTTGGGGTCACAGACTGGATTCCCACTCAATGTAAATGAAATGGAAAACAGACCTTAGGAGAACACCTAAACCACTTCCATCACCAACATTTTCAGTCCACAAGTACAAGCTAGAGGTAGCACAGACTAGTCTTAACACATATCATGTACATCTTGGAACCCCAGAAACATTACTTTCACAGTATGGGTCCTTCCCTGTGGTGCCGCTTTACTACTTTTGTTAACATAGACAAATTCCTGTAGCAAATTTGGAGGAAAAAAACCCTATTATGGGTCAAGTTTCACTACCCAATTTTGTTCTTCAATTGTTCTGAGTCCTAGATTCATAGTTACACTGATAAATGTGTCTTTTTAAAGCAAATAATTATTATGCCATTGTTTTTCCAAGTTGGAAACTAAGATATATGCGAAGTTGCATAACAAATCACATACAGTACAGGAATTTTATTATCCAGGATCCTTTATCTCCACATTTATCCCTTCTATGCAATTGTACAAAACACACTTAAAAAAACTGAGTTTTCTCATGCATATAAATAATTTCATGTGCATGCTTAGCATTTTGACATGTTTTCTGATGTCTATTTTTTTTAAAATTATTTTCATTATGCTGTTAAGAGCTTAATGAAGAACAGAAATTCTTTTTTGTTTGTTTGTTTGTTTGTTTGTTTTCCAGGTAGAGGAAAGTGCTTCTATTGCCTCCAGGCTCCTAAAAACCTCAGACTGGTTGCTCCACAACCTTTTAGCTTCCTGTATAGCAGATCAAATTAATATGAACAGCCATTATTAGAGAGAGCAATGCCATCACTACTAGTCACATTGGACTGGGATGAGATGCTTTCAGACAGAAGGGCATCTCAGACTGTGCTACTGAAAGTCAAAGGAATGTCCCTTGGATGTCTTAAGCCATAGAATCATAGAAAGGTTTGGGTTGGAAGTTGACTTTGAAGATCACTTAGGTCCAACCCCCTGCAGAGGACGGCAACACCTGCAACTAGACCAAGCTGTTCAGAGCCCCATCCACCCTGGCCTTGAGCACCCCAAGGGATGGGGCACCCACACCTTCTATTGGCAACCTGTTCCAGTGCCTCACCACCTTTACGGTAAATAATTTTTTCCTAATATCTAATCCAAACCTACTCTATTTCAATTTGAATCCATTCCTCTTTGTTCCATCTTAACATGTTCTTGTAAATAGTCTTTCTCTATCTTTCCTGTAGGTTCCCTTCAAGTACTTGAAGGCTACAATAAGGTCGCCCTGAAGTCTTCTCTTCCTCATGCTGAACAAGTCCAATTCTCTCCGTTTTCCTCATAGGAGTGGTGTTCCATCCCACTCATCCACTTGGTGGCCTCCTCTGGTCTCACTCCAACAAGTCAATGTGAGTCCTGTTCTGGGGACCCCAGAGCTGCAAGCAGCACTGCATACGGGGTCTCACCATAGCAGAGCANTCCATTCCTCTTTGTTCCATCTTAACATGTTCTTGTAAATAGTCTTTCTCTATCTTTCCTGTAGGTTCCCTTCAAGTACTTGAAGGCTACAATAAGGTCGCCCTGAAGTCTTCTCTTCCTCATGCTGAACAAGTCCAATTCTCTCCGTTTTCCTCATAGGAGTGGTGTTCCATCCCACTCATCCACTTGGTGGCCTCCTCTGGTCTCACTCCAACAAGTCAATGTGAGTCCTGTTCTGGGGACCCCAGAGCTGCATGCAGCACTGCATACGGGGTCTCACCATAGCAGAGCAGAGGAGCAGAATCCCCTCCCTTGACCTGCTGCCTACACTGCTTTTGATGCAGCCCAGGACACTACTGGCTTTCTGAGCTGCAGGTGCACATTGATGGCTCATCCACCAGCATCCCCAAGTTCTTCTCAGCTGATCTCTATTTGTTCTTCTTCCAGCCTGTATTGATTCTGGGGGCTGTCCTGGACAAGGTCCAGCCCTTTGCACTTGATCTTGCTAAACCAGATGAGGTTCTCATGCCTGTCTAGGTCCCTCTGGATGATGTGTCAACAGCACCGCTCGGTTTGGTGCCATATGCAAATTTGCTGTAGGCCCCTTGAGGAACACCACGGGTCACTGATGCCCAAAGGGACTCTGAGCCGTTGACCACTAACCTCTGGATTCAACCATCCAACCAATTCTTAATCCAAAACCTAACAGTTCATCAATTAATTCATCCCTCTCCAAACTAGAGAGAAGAATGTTGTGGCAGACTGTGTCAAAGACTTTACAGAAATCCTGATAAATCACATCTCTTGTCCACTGATGTACTTACCCATCAAAGAACACCACTAGGATGGTCAGACAGGATTTTCCTCTGGTGAAGCCATGTTGGCTGTCTTGAAACACATCCCTATCTTCCATGTGCCTTAGCAGAGCTGCCAAGAGGATCTGTTCCATGAACCTTTCCAGGCGTTGAGTTGAAGCTGACAGGTTGGTAGTTCTCAGGGTCATCTTTTTTTCTGTTTTAAAAGTGTGTACGTTTCACTTTTTCCAGTCATCTGGGACTTTCCCCCATTGCCATGACTTTTTGAATATCATGGAGAGTGGCTTGGCAACTACATCAACCAGTTCCTTGAGGACTCTCAGGTGCATGTCATTGGGTCCCATAGACAAGCACATTCAGGTTCCTCATGTCATCATGAACCTGATCTTTGCTTACAGCAGGAGGAACTTTTCTCTCCCAATTCCCATTCTGCCCTCCATCCACTTGAGAGGTGTGGGTGACATTGAAGACCGAGGCAAAAACAGTTGTTAAGTACTTCAGCCTTCTCCTCATCCATTACCAATGTTGTTTATCAGACCAGTTTTGATGTTCCTTTTCTGATTAATATGCCTGTGGAAGCCCTCACTCTTATTCTTTCCATCACTTGCCAGCTTCAGTTCCAGTTTTGCCTTGGCCTTCCTCAACTACATAATCATACTCTTCACAGTCTACCTGTTCTAGTATCCACTGCCTATACATTTGCTTCTTGCCTGTTAATTTGACCAGCAGTTCCCTACTCAGCCATTCCAGTCTCTTATTTTCCTTTCCTGATTTCTTGCTTCTGGGAATTGCTAACTCTTCCTCTCTACAGAAGACTTCTTTAAAGATTTGCCAGTCTGATCCTCTCCCTTATTCCCTGGGGCAGTCTCCCAGGGGATCTCACTGACAATTCCCTGAAGAGCTGAAAGTCTGCCTTCCTAAAGTCCAGAAGCCTGACTTTACTCCTTAACTGACCTGTATTCCTCAAGATGGCAAACTTCAGGTATGCATGATCTCTGCAGCTCAGGCTACCTCAGCTCACTTACACTGGTGACCATCAAATCTAGTATCGCGTTCCCTCTGGTAGCGTTGTCTATCATCTGGCTTTGGACATTAACATCCATGCATTCCAGGAATCTTCTGGATTGCCTACAGCTTGCCATGCTACTCGTACAATGGATGTCACGGTGGTTGAAGTCCTCCCTGAGTATGGACTTCCCTCCATTCACTTCTTGCTTCACAGTTGTTACTGACTTCTTGGTGGGGGATGGACAGAAGATCCCCTTGATCTTTAACTGTTTCTGGTGGCTGCTTCTGTTTTGGGGAGGCCAGAGCACAGTCCTACCAGTCTATCTTCCTCTCTGATTCTGATGTTTCTCAGCCTTTCTATTTCATCTGGTAACTCTGCTACTAGACTGAGCAGGTCATCCATCTGTCGCATCTGATGCAGCTGCCATCTCTGCTACAATCTGCTGAGTGGCTTTGGCACTGCCTACACCCAGAAGCCTGGACAACTACATGGTTTTTCCATGCTTTGCATGGGGTTTTGGAAGCTTTATCTGGGTCACCATATCTTTTTTTTTTAGTTTCGAGGACTCGGTCCCCTGCTGGGTGGTCACCATAAATGAACTCTCTCAGTAAGCATAATGACCAGCAACCTGCACATCCCTTCCATGGCTGATTGGTTCACAGGGGCTTCCAGGACTTGATGGGGCTCGGGGCTGAGTCCCTGAAAAGACTGTACATGGTACCACAGCCTGCAGGCTACTAACAAAAATGTGTGTGTGTAAAAATAAATTGAAAGGAAAGAAAATACGCTACAAATGGTGTGGCATGTACCATTCCTGTGTTCTGTTGTGTGGAGACTCTTATGAAAATGCATTGCAAGGGGCTACTTGGATCAATGGGTGCATTTGCTTCAATTCTTTCTAGATGTTGTCTTATATACGCTGACAAATACACTGTCAAAATACAGCCTTTCAATAATCTCACACTTGGGTGAAAAGGTGATTGAGAAAGAAATAAAGGAAAAGTAAAGCAACATCAGTTTGAGCCTGAAAGTCTAGGTTCTGTATTAGAGACAAAAAGATCAAGGAGTCTTCTCCAGTAGAGATGTATGTTTTTAAGAGTAAATATAAAATTGTCACTGCACCAGACAGTATTGAATCAGTAAACTGAATGGGACATAATGAAGCAGGAAAGATAATACAGAAAGGAAGAAATAAACTAAACTAAAAACTAAGATGATGCTAACAATAGTGTTAATTAATTTGAAAATACAAGTTGGATAATAGGACAGTTAAAATAGATATTAAAAATAAATAGGACATATTATCTTTTCACCAGAAAGTGTATGTCCTTTTAACATTAAGGGGAGGTACACATGCAATGAGAGAAAATAATTCTTGAGAAAGCAGGGCAATTTCATTCTTAGCATATTTTATAAAACTGCTACTAAAGTGGAGTAGAAAACACTATATGAAGAGCCCTGTAAAAGAGCCAAATCTTCGATAATGGGGGGAAATTATAACTAGGATTTTAAGGGTTTGGGGGCAGGTATTATGGACTGAAGAGGCAAGTTCTGAGAGGTTTGCTTTTCCAAATGGCATTAATTTTCCTGGGTTTAGCTTTAGCCAGCTGCTCTTCATCCAGGTGCTGATTTTGGCTGGAGCATTAGGAGGATAAATGCTATATCCTGTAAAGCATGAAGGAGAGTATTTGCATACTCTTTTATGTTTCCCAGATAATTCAAAATATATGGTGGAGAATAATGACAGTATCATGCCAATCAACACATTGAGTGTCAGAAAATCTGCAGCATCACTGATTTTCTTTGTCAAGAGAAGAACTCTTAACATTATGATCCAGTTGGTTCTTTGTTTTTCTGAATTATTTAGGAATGTTGTTTTGTATCTAAATACCAACAGTAATGAACCTCACTAGACTTCCTGATCATCAGAGCTAGACTGTGGTTTCCCCAATGAGCCTATCAAAAATTAAACATAACTGGAGGATTAGCATCTGACACCCCAGAAAAAGCATCAGTCATTAAAATATGTTTTCAGAAGAATGCAGTGCTGCAGATTTCTGTTAATCTCACTTCCTCACTTCTGCATTCCTTATTGAATTTATATTATTTTCTGAAATACATATAAAATATCATAGCAAGATTTAATTACGTTATTCTCAGTGAATATATACTTGAGCTTATGACTGTCATTGGGACCATGAGACAATGTGCTTTGCCACAGGAAAAGGTGTTAATACAGTTGTATACAAGATCATCTTTTTACTGGGGAAAGCATATTCACTACAGAGTAGACATAACTGACTCTGAAGCTTCTCATGAATAACCATTTGTCCTCTAACAGATCCATCTTAAGGATCTGACATAAGTCTAAGAAAACAGAATAGCACACAAAACTCACAGATGATAAACTGGTATATTTCCACTGATAATTGTGACAGTAGTAGATCAATCTGGACATGCCCTTATCCTGTAATACTACAGTTAAGAAAAATAAAATTTTCTATGAAAGCTGTCCTCCAATTTTTTATTTTTTTTTACAAGATCTATGTCTTTTCTATTATGTCTTTACTCTGCTAAGGGTGTCTGGGCTCTATTACTTTTTCACACTTTCCTTTAATATTTCCATTTTACTTATTAATATTTTCCTAGAATCAAACAGCTTCTTAAAAATAACACAGTACTTGCAAAAAATCTCCTCACATCATCCACAGGTTTGAAGGTGATGATGGAATGAAACTTCTGTAAAACTTCTAGTGGAGTCGTGTGTCATCTATGCACTTAACAAAATATCTTGCCAGTCTTTGTTCCAAACTCTAATGTTCAAAAACAGTTTTGTTCAGAACTTTGAGGGATTGTTCATTTGAAACTGAAAAGTTAGTCTGTAGATTCTAAAGTCAATCATTTCACTTGCTAAGAACAGAGAAAACTGGATGAGCAAGCAATGAAGTATCCATAATGCAGTAAAAACTCTAGACAAGGGGGACATGATGTCAGCAGAAAATTTCTCTAGTCACAAACAAATGTTATAGAAATAATATTTTGGAGAAGATATGTAAAGTTCTCACATATGCTTATGTTCACAATGTCCTTTTTAGAGTAATCTCTAGACATTGCTGCTACATGAAAAAGAAATTAGAAATAAAATACTCTGGATTCCCTGAGCTATGACTTTTTTGAAAATCTAAGTCCGTAATACTCCTTAAAGATACCAATTATTAGCCAGGGGCAACATGGAGTACTAAATTCCTTACTGGCAAGAAGATATTACAATTTTTGGTACAAAATTCAGTACAAGCTCTTGAGTGCAGTAGAGTTGAAATGAGTAACAGTAACATCACTGCCAATTTTCATGAATTCAGCCCTGGAATTTTCTAAAATTATTTGTTTCCTCAGATGAAAAAAATGATTCTGCAAGTTTATCCATTCACTCATAAAATTGTTTAATATAAAATTTCTCACAAGGTCCCCACAGTGAATCTAATTGACTCCTTTGTTCATTTTTCACTAGCCTTGATTTATTTACATTTCTATATAGCCTCATCTTCCAGCGGCCATTGCGTTAAACTCTATCTACACATGTCCTACTGTGGAAATTCAACAACCACCAAATTAATGAGTGTAAAATGTACAGGAAAATGGCACAAAACCCCCTTGAAAATTTAACTGGGTTTTTTTTCAAGGTAAGATAGCAAGGTGAGTTGATTAACCTATAAAAGTGAAATAATCTCTGGTTAATGAGCCAAAATCAAACATATTAAAGAGGAATTATGGTATAAAGACCAGTAAAGAACTTAACAGAGATTGTGAAAAATAATTATAATAAAATCTTCTTCTTGGTTTAAAGACAAATACTGAGGCAGAGACTACAACAGATTACTCTCCTCCCCTTTTATTAAAATTTCTCCCTCTTTCACCAATACAGAGAGACAGAATGCAAGCAGATGCAAGTAAAAATCTATCAGTTAACTGAAAAGAAATATATCTGTAACAATACAAACAAAACAGTTTAAGCCAGTAACAGAATCATTCCCACTCCCTTCCGTCTTGCTGCACACACAGAATCGTGTCCTACACATGCTCTCTCTCCTCCCTCCGGTCCCATTTTCCCCAGGGAGCATCACGAAACTACTGAGCTGCTGGCCTGGATCCTGGCAGTGCTGGTGCAGGCTCTCGCTCCTTTCTCCTCTCTGGCTCCCTCCGGAGATGGGTGACAACAGCCGGCAGGGACTGCAGGAATGGCAAACCGTGGAGAAAAAAAGCCCCGGAGCAGCAGATGGCTCCAGGCGCCTTCCCCTCGGCTGGGACTCCGATTTGGCTCCACTCAGCTCCTCTGAAACTGCGCAGGGGCCACAGAGTTAGTTGTACTTTTGTTTTCTCTCTGGCTGCGGTGACGGTGCCCCAGCTGGCTCCCTTGGTAAAAGTTCCTGGCAGGATACAGGGGAGTGGCTCGCAGTTTGTGTGTTTCTCTGTCTCTCCGCTCCAGCAGCCGCGTGGGTCAAGGTGGAGAAAGCGCCTGTGGTGCCCCAGCAGCCAGACCGGCGGCATGTACACCTTCCCCAGCCTCCGCCCTGCTATGGTGAAGGGAACAGTTTCTCAGTGCTGGGAAAAGGGAATAAAATACAAAACCTATTTTAACCATGACAATCTCTTTGGTACAGAGTCCATGGCTGAAGAGCTGGTTGGTAAAAGCAGTTCTGAGAGGTGTCACCAACAGTGGATTCAGGACAGTTCAGTTGAACCACTACGTGTAAAACATTGGGGTTTTACCACCTTTCCACCTTTCCTTAAAGATGCTGTTTTGGGAGGCAACTGAAATGATTTTCTGCTTTAAGAATATTGTGACAAGTGCCTGAAAGTTTTATCCTGAGAAACATGTTCTTTTCAGTGAAGATAAAATTTTGAGATGATAGTGTAAGGAAGGTAAGGAAATGAAGGCATTTCATTAGCTGAGAAATAATAGTGGCATCCAGTTTTTCACAGGACAGGTGGGCAAACGAGACCCAGGATAACATACCCAGGACAATTCAGTGGTAAAAGCTGGGAATTCAGGCAGATTTTTTAAATAATGCCAGAGTTAGAATACATGAAGCAAGTTGCCTACTTGGACCATCACATGAAACATTATAAATAAGTGCAAGGTACATCTTGAAATTTTTATGAAATGGAGGGACACTGAAGTGACAAAGCAGCAAACGGGCTTTTTGGCTCAAGCATTTTCTTTCTGTCCAGCAGATCTCTATGTTCTTTAACATTCATTTTAAGTATGTTTCAGAGGCATTATTGTCTTCATTTTTCTCAATCTGTTATAGCTAGCTGAATTTTGCTTCATTGCATTACTGATATACTGTGTCTTCAAGTGCAATTATGTTATCTTAATATCTATGCAAAAGCACTGTCACCACTGCTGAGGGTTAAAATTTTAGTTACCCTTAAAGAAAAAATATCTGAAAATGCTTCTGATATACCTTTCTACCAAATCCCTTGATAGACTGCCATATTTTACGAGATGCATATTTTAATTTTTGTTTGTTTGCTTGTATAAAAGAAACAACATGACATGTTTTATGTAGACGATGCTGCTAACTATCTTCCATTGGGACAGAAGGTTCTTCGGACAAAACTTATTCATATAGTCTCTTCAGTTTCTTAATAAAAAAAGGGGAGTTTGCAGTAGGATTTTTGTGACTTAGGGACATTTTTAAGTCCTTTAAGACCTCACAGCTTTCCATATCAACATGTAATGATTCCACATCAAGGGATATATTTTCTCTCGCTTTGAAGATCAAGACAGAAATGTGTTTCAAAATATAATTAGTATTTAAAACTAGAAAATTTTGTTTTTTAACAACCTAATGTCATCCCCAGCACAAGGGCTTCTGGTAGTTCACACAGTTTCAATGCTGTTTTCAAACTTAACTTTATACTTCCTCTGCTGTGTCCAGCCTGTTCTTAAATATATGTAGAAGAACTGAACTAAATTCCTACTTTTAAGGATTTCCAACATAATGTAGGAATTTGGAAGCAAATAGTTCCTTCTTACTAATAAGTATAACTAACTAGATTATGTAAAATTTCCTGCTTTTGTAAAATTTTCCTTCCTGTGGAAGGGTTTATCTATTAACGGCCTAATTATGGGAAGCTAAAGAACTCAGTCGCTGTCTCCTTCCAGGAGCCATTTGATTGTTTCCTTTATGACAGCATTACATCAATTAATATAATTTTTGAGGAAAATACAAGGATATAGTCAGTCATATTAGGAAAGGAAGACTTCTGACAGACTTCAATGATTATATCATAGGTACACCAGTTGCTCTAACAAAGTATAATGCCAGATATCTCTCCTCTCTCCAAAAAATGTGAACAAGTAAAATACAAATTGCTACTCATGTCATATTATCAACTTTATATTCTTCTTATTAGGACCTTGTGTAAATCATAAGGAAAGATGAGAGATTTCACTCATTAGTCATGGTAAAATGGTAAATTTCAAACTTAGTCATAGACTATTAAAAATTATATAGTAATCAAGTTAAAGTAATTTTTATCACTAAGGAGCTATTTGTCTTCATAACGAACTTGAATGTAAGTATAGGGTTTCATGTTCTAATCAACTCTTGAATTTTTAATTTCAATATCAAACATGAAGTACATGTTTTTCAAACACCTTGGGTATTTCTGAAAACAAATTATTTTTTTGCCATATACATGCCAGTTTGCAACAGTGTGAGTGGTTAAATTACTGTATTAAAATCTGGGTTATTTCATCTTGTATCAAAATAAGTAATATCAGCTTTAGATGCTTTCTGCAGTTGTGTTTACACTTGACCTTAAAAAAGCCCTAGATTCTGCACTTATATATCATATTGGTTTTGAAGTGACCCTGAAATTTTTTATTTATTTCCTGGGCTCTGTATAAAAGCAATGTTTTCCTACTGTTTGTGTTACTAGATTATTTATTGTCCAGTCTATAATTTGGAAGGATGGAAGACTATTGACCTTCAGCATCTGTTTTTAGGGAATAAACTGGGCCAATGACATACACTGAAAGTTGTACCAAGATCTTCAGCCCCCTTCTTTACCTTGAATCATGAAGGTCATTTTTTCATCTCACCCTTTATGACAGTTTGAACCTGTGCCATCTATTTATGACAACCTGTGTTAGTATCATTATGTGTATTTGCACATAATTTTAAGAAACATAATGCAATTTTGGTTCGTTCTTTTTTCAGTCAGGGAAGACCTACAAGGACCCAAAGAGTAATCAGACCTTTTCATTCCAGCTGCACAGAGCTTCATAGGTTGATATGAAGAGAATCAAGCAAATATGGGTGACTTTGTCTATTCTACAGTGAAAATCTAAGACTACTCATTATCCAGTACTTTTTTCTAGCATGCTTCTAAATAACTACAGCAGCCAGTCACTCATGTACTGTTGTATTTCCCAAGTGTCCCTTGTGTTTCTGAAATTAAATTAGTTTGAAAGTATGATGTCTAAAACCCACTGCAAAAAATTGTCACAGACCCCGAAAAGTAGCAATATTGGAGGCCTCTGTCAATTCCAGATGAAGCTTACTTTGAAGCATGTACTTTTATAACTGCCAATAAAACTAGTGAATCATATGAATGGGGTTATAGATGAGCATGGAGATATTTGGAGAGCTATTGATGGAGTAAATGTCATTCCTTAAGGCTTTGATGTCCACTCATTCATGGTGTGAATCCCAGTGGTAAGAATTTTCAGAGATCTGATGATTCCATACTATTTGGATAGCACACATGTATCTTATGAAGTGTTGGCAGTTCGATACTTGGAGGAAATATTGCATGTATTTATGAGGACAAGGCTTTCTCTGCAGTGTACTGTGTTTATATGCACCACCTGTGCATATAAAACACACAAAATTCAGAGTTCCCCAGCAAAATCAAACTTGCTGTGCCAGTGCTGAGCAGTTCATCTGAGCACATACTGTTGAAATGTCTGTCATCTACCACAAGTAAGACATCATGCATCTGGAAATCTGAAATACATTCGGGTAGGTTTCAGGTTCTCCCAAAAGAAAATTTTACACTAAAAAATGGTTATCGCTGAGGATGCCCTGGCATCAGTTACAGCTAAGAAATTAAAATCTGAGCTGATGCAGTTTGTGAGACTTTCTGACTTAGGAATCTAAATTGTGA
Organism: Scytalopus superciliaris; assembly: GCA_013400415.1. NCBI lineage: Eukaryota > Metazoa > Chordata > Aves > Passeriformes > Rhinocryptidae > Scytalopus > Scytalopus superciliaris. The sequence continues at coordinate 118,488 of VXBX01007085.1, forward strand.
CATAAAATGTCCTTCATTCACCTGTTATTGCATTCAGTGAAAGGTTAAAATTTTCAGTGCAACACATTCTCCATATAGACTTAAGGATCTCAATTTAGGTGTTCAAAATGCTGTTTTCTAGTGGTGTTGTCCAAAAAGTGGATAAAAATAAATAAATAATCTGAACATAATCCATACAAATACAGGGAAGATATACTTTACAGAAGTTGATTTCCTTGTTTCAGCTGATGATTTTTCTTTGCATTGGTCTCAGGATAGACGGAGAAAACCAGGTCCCTTAGCTTGTAGTAGTGAATACTATATTGTTGTGGTTTATGAATGGTACTCCCCAATTCAGTGCCCCTCTCTCACTTTTCTCCTCCCCTTGCCCACTGTGATGAGATGGAGAGGAGAAGTGGGGACATAAAAGGCAAACAAAGATCACTGGATGAGATGAGAACAACTTACCAGAAACATGAATGAGATAAGAAAGAAAACAGTATCAGCAATAATACTAATGGCAGAAGGTACAAGAAAAGAATGATTCATAGGTAAAACTCCTGACAATAGACAATAGGCATGTTTTCTTGATAGGAAAGAATCCCTTCTCCCAAGACAGTCCCTTCACTCCTCAGACCTGGCAAGGCAATGATACGAGGTGTTATGGAATAAACTCTGTTTCCCCAATCCTGGCTATTGCAAAAAATTAACCCTGTCTTGGCCAGAACCAGGACAATACCAAACAATTTTATAACTTTAGATTAAGTGCTAAATATAAATGCAAGTTTTCATTAAGGTTCAAAGCAATAGCTCACTGGCTCTGTCCACCTTTCTGTCACTAAACTTGTAAACAAACACAAAAATATTTTGCATTATTACACCTTTTAATGTTTACAGAGCACTTTTCCTCTTTTATCCAGTGCCTCAAAATTTTCTCACTTCTGCTATAATTTACGTTGCAATAAGAACATCTGATATAGACGGAGTTAGTACAACATTAGAATGATACCAAGGATTTAAATCATTTTTAGAGTTGTCTAAGAAATTGGGTAAAATTATATTTTCTACAATGCTGAGGAAAAAAGATGGCAATTGGTTTAATGTAAGTGTCTGTAGCATAATGTGAAGCCATGTAATTCCTGGAGACCACTTTTCCCACTGCATAGAATTTAATTTTCTACATATGTGTTCCAGTGTAGTGACATTGTCTGATCAGTTGCAAATGATAAATTTACAAATGGAAAAAAATAATCAAATTCTCAAATTGCTTTAGGAATCAAATTATCACAAGTATGTTTAACATCAATAGTTGAAAAGTCACAGTATAGTAGTTTTTGCAGTTTTAAATGCTTTTCTTTTGTGATGAAGCATAATTATCACGTAATGCTTTTTAATAGATATGTCATGTCTAGTGAATCCTTTCAAGATTCTGCTTTTTTTCATATGACTTAAAAACACCTATTCATTTAAAGCATGTATTCTCTTTTGTTGTTTGTTCAAGAGATTCCTATCTACTAAGCTTTACTTGAGGGGGAAAAAAAAATAAGGTTTTAAGTTGGGAAATAGATCTCACTTTTAGTGTAATTGTTCCATTTCCCATTCAAACATTTTACTTTATTTTCCCCTGCTATTTACCAACACTTTATTAGTAAACATTTTGTGAGGAGGGAAGGAGTGGAGGGGAGAAAATAAGTAGTTTATGAAACAAAATTATGTCCATTTCACAAGCTGTTTTCCCAAGTTCTGCCCTGAAGTGAGTTGATGAGACAAGACTTCTGCTTTGAGTGCCAGAAATAAAATGTGTTCATCTTGTTTGTATCATACATTGTCTGAGGCAGGAGTCACATTTTCTTTTAAATTTGTTTGTACCTTACACAGTCTCTGTATGTTGAAATTATTTAGTAATTTAAAAGATTACAGCATGTATATAAGTATGTGCAATTGAATATGCAATAAAAACCTCAAATAAAAAGGAATTGTGTATTGTTTCTTTTAAAAGTTTCAACAATTCTCCTTTTCTTTTGCATTGAAGATTTAGCTGTTTTATTTTAACTGGAGGAACCAAGGCTAGCATGGAGCAAAAAGACGAAGAGCAAGACAATGTTTCAGCAAAATTAAGGGGAAAAAAAAGAGAGCAAAAGGTGTCTTTTTTATAGCAGCAATGGAGCCAACTTTACTACCTTGGTGTATTAATTAGTGTTTTAAGACATAGTCTTCCATCTTTGCATAGGAGTTTCACTAACAGCAGTAATTGTTATTGGCAATTTCTTCACGATCAAAAGTTTCTACCTCAGCTTAATCACATCAGTGTTACCCTGAAGAGCTAAATTAAACCAAAAGGATGAGGAAGCGCCCAAAATAATCTACTTTGAAAAGAGAGAGAACCACTGCTTTGCACTGAGACAAATCCTCAATTTCTCAGTAACATATTCCTTGTTTTTCTGGAGTAACAGTGTTGCTTAAAAAAAAAAAATGAAATAAACAAAACAAAAGAATCAATCAATAAAAAAATCCTTAGATGATGGAACTTCACCCTGGCGCAAATCGACCTGCTCCCCATCTGCCCCTAAAGGTTAGGGTTGAGGTGAGGGCCAGCATTCATTGCTGCTGTCTAGCCTCTCTCTGGTCTGAAGATAAATATATTCTTTTGAGCTGTCAATCAAGAATTTCTCATGCACTCTGAATTCACTCAAAAATAACCCAGCATTTATGGAGCACACAGGAAAAAAGATGCTTTGCTCAGCTGCACGTCTTTCAAATACATATCCTAAGACACTGATAAAATCATCAGATGTAATGGATTATTAGAGCTGATGAATTCAGTTGATCCATTTCTTCTGTAGATTAATACACTGTGTCTGTTTTTATAATTGGTTTTTTCCTCCTTTTCTCTATTTTAAAGTAAAAATGGTCTCAATGTTAATTGTTTAAAGGCCAAACAGAGTGAAAAACTGACCTAGTATTTGTCAGCTTGGGCTTTCCATATGCAAGAGTAGGAATGTGCTATAGCAGGCTACTGATCCAATTTTCCATGTTTTTTACTTCCTTTTTTGCACACTAATGGGAAGGGAAATTTCCCAGTGGCTGTTTGAACAACTCGAGCTGTGTTGACCTGAGAACTATATTTCAGTGATCTAAGCATTATCTTGGGCTTTTAACATTTTTGGAGTTTTAGATTCAACAGCCCTTGTAGACCTCCAAGCCTGTGTTTTCATCAGTTACACTTGTTAGATATTCAGCTGTTGAAGAGGCTTTTGGATATTTTTCCCATGATGCTGGTGGTAAAAGTAAAAAGGGGAATAATGAATTAATATTATTGAATCCATTGGTGTATGGCAATCAGTGCTTAAATATTCTCCCCACAATGTCTAATAATATTTCTACTACAAATTTTATACCAAATAGTGAGTTGGGGGTTTTTATAATATATATTTGGAGGTTTTTGTTTTGGTTGGTTGTTGGGTTTTTCTGTTCCTTAGTATATAATTTGGTATTTTGGTAGTAGAAAATGTTCTGGTTTTGTCATCAATTTATACAAAGCAAGGTTTGGGAAAAGGTAAAATTAGTGGTAGGATCAACAAATACTGCTAAACTATTGTTTATCTCATGGTGGCATGGGTAATAAATTAGCATGAATTCAGAGTTTCCAGATTCAAATCACACACTCCTTGCCAAATACCTGCCAAGACTAAGAATTCAAATAAAGCCCTTATGAATAGATATCAGTTACTTAATGGGAATCTGGTAAATTATTAAGCTCCATGTTATCTAAAATGTTAAATCAAACTAGCTTTGAATCCTCTTGGGAGATCAAAAACTCTGCTAATTTTTCTTTTTTCTCATTTCTTCCCTTTTATTTTGAAGTGTGAGCCTTTTGTTCAGGCTACCTTGTTTTCCTTTTCCCTGTGTCGGGTCCTACAGGCTTGATTCAGCTGAGACTGTGGTGCTAAAACCAGAACCAGGACTTCAGCTTATTTTTTATTCTCGTTGTGACTAGTGTGCAACAGCATTCAAGGAGTTGGCTAGTCTTAAAGTATTGGCTTTTTCTGTGAATGTAAATAGAAGAAAACCAGCCAGTTTGTCTGCCTCTGCCTGACAAAAATCTGACACCACTAATGAGCAATAAAAGCAGAAAATTATTCTTTGAGACCAGATGTAGCAGCAAAGCTATAAGAGGGAAAACTCTTCAGAATGTTGAATAGCATATCTGTAATTTTTGTGGCCTTCTGTGACAAATCTGATGAGGGACCTTGTTGCTGCCTCGTCATTCATCTGCCACATGGATGACCTCATGTTAGAAATCACATTATTGAAATAGGCCAGGTAAAATAAAATGGATATTTTCGGAGGGATAATCTGGGGTGATTTCATCAATGTGCTTTACTGAGAGGCCTCACACAGCTCAGTCAGCAGTGTCCAGGGGCCAAGGTGTGGAAGGAACAACAGCTTGGTCCAGAAGTATCCAGATTTCTGTTTGCTGCTGAAGTTTCCATGTTTTCTGACACATATTTCCTTTCAGAAGGAAAGCCACCCTAAAATGGTCATGGCAGGCTCAGTTAACCCAACTGCACACTCAAGAGGTGAGGGAGGAAGGGGAGCTCAAGGAAAACGAGTTTATGGAAGGATGAAAGTGAGGGCGGGGAAATCTGAGTTTTGCTGACAATTGTGCTGTGGTTTTTACACATCAGCTTTAGAAAATCAGTTGTAATTAAGCTTCCTCTCTGTAAAACGGCATAACAGAGGGAAAGAATGAGGCAGATGGTTTCTTTGTTCAATATGGCTAACTGTAGATCACTATGACCAGTATGTACATACTAATTAATTTTTGCATATCAAGACTTCTTGCCTCATAAATTTAGTGACTTTTCCATTGCGAAGTGAGGAGAGAGAAGTCCTTCCTTTTATTATTTTGTTGGATTGTGACAAAGCTGAAGAGTGGTTGGAGGATAGAGTAGCTTAGATTAATAATGAAAAAATATAGGCTATTTTTGAACTGATTTGGACATTGTTGATTTGATATCCAGACCTACACATTCTGTCTTTGATGTATTTTTCAATGGACATAATGTTGATAATGAAGTATTGATGTGGGGTCTGAATGTCTCTTAAGACTAAAAACAAGAAACAGTATCAAAAGGGGAAAAAACCCTAAATGTTATATAAAAATGCAGAGAGAGGGTGAACAAATACAAATAGGTTAAGCTTGTGGCAAAAAGAATCAGGCAGAAAGGAGAGATAAACATTCTAGTGAAAATGTAGATACCATACATATGCATACTACCTAGTTGTGCCAGTTTAGATTTAGTGAGTGTGTTTTTTCTTCTAGTCTTTATAGATATTATGGTCTTCCTTTAAACTAGAAAAATCATGGGTCTAATTAAATTTACCTCAGGTAACAAATAACCAAAACAATAGTTTTAATTGGGATAAAAAAGGACAACAAACAGGCAAGGCAAAAAAGAGTGCAGAAGTTCTAAACCCCATAATCTCAGTAGCATTGAAGAAGAGGAGTAAAATTTAAATCTATGTACTAATCTGTGGTTTAATAATTTTTTTATTATCTTCTTAACAAATGGAGAATCGGAGTACTGAGACTATGAATATCATTGTATATACGAACCTGTACTTATATACAGTGTTCAACAATTAAAATGTCCCATGATTGTATGTCTCATATCCCTGATTTCATGGCTTGGACCATTTCTAGTTCCATTTTTAGAACAGGTACTTGTCTACAGTGACTTCTTTCACTGCAGGAATGTACTTTGTCCTCCTGCTTGAATACCAAAAATTATGCAAATGCATTGTTGGTTTGTTAGCTGCTTGGTATTATGAACATTTGTAAAATTGGGGACTTTTCTTAAAAGTCCTCTTTCCTAGGTTCATGTAGTTAGAGGAGCAGTGTAGCTTTCATGCTAAGAAAAAAAAATCCATCAGCTAATCTTGCAGTTTTAAAGTATTGGGATTGTATTATGTCTCCATAAATGTTTGGCATTATTCACTTTATTCCTTATTTTATTTCTGAAATAGCACAGTGAGTATTCTGAAGTACTCCAAAGTGTTTTACCAAAGTGCAGTGTCACTGTCATATAATATCCTCTAAAATAATTCAGGCTCTGACCATATTTTGAAAATCCGCGGCTCAAAAATCTTTTAAAAAACAATTAATTACATGTGATAACTGGCAATTTACCTTGACGTATTTGAGTAATGCCAGATTATGCAGGTAAAATTATGAGGACAGATCTTTGCATCTAAGCAGAGTACCATGAATCTCAGCAAATTACTGCTACACCAAAGATTTTTAT
>VXBX01007085.1:125294-138820 GCA_013400415.1 Scytalopus superciliaris
TTTTTTTTTCATCAACACAATTGTTTCTGCTCATTGGTGTCTCCCTCCCACTCTTTCGGCAGCTGCTTTACTGTGACATCTTACCTCCAGCAAAGTGGGAAGATGAGCAGCTGCTTGCAGAACCAAAGCCAATCTTCTGCCTGGGTTCAGTTGGCAAGGATTTCTGTGAAAGAAGCGAGGAGGATGCAGTAAATGATATGTACTGAATTAATTGTACCTGCTACCAGCCTGTCTCCAAAACTTGCTGGGAAGTGTATCCATCCATTTGTGCAACAGCAGCAACAACAAAAATGACACCCTAATCATCTTTGAAGGTTAAAGAGATTTAACAAATCAGATCTGTTTATTCATGGGAACTATAGCAATGCTGATGAGTTTTTTAAAAATTCAAATTGCATTTATTTCTTTTCAAATTGCTCTCAATCAGGTTTTTCAGTAAGACTGTGTGTATGAATGCAATTCCTTGGTGTGAGGGAAGGACTTTATTTATTTACTGTTATAATGGTGTTTTGGAGATTGAGTCATCTGATGATTCACTCTGTTCAGCTGCATAAGTAATGCTACAAGTACTGTCAGAGGACTAAGCTGACATCCTGTAATATTTGTTGTTTTGGCCTTCCAGGTACAGTGAGGTTGTTGAAAATACCTAAACTTTCTATGACACAAGTGGTTAACATTGCTTCCACTCAGGATGTGAGAATGAAAACATTCCCCTTCCTGATGCTCTCATGTCTGGTCCAAACCTAAATACTGCATGTCTGCCAATATCCAAAATATTTCTGTGCACACTGCAGTATGCACACAGGGTTTCTGTGAAGGATCAGGGCTTTAGATGGATCTTAGCTAAATGCTCACTAAGGAAGAGACTAATTTTCTTCTTTTTCAGAATAATTTTGAACTTTCTAGAACAGCATTTCAGAAAAATACACTGGAAGCCTGATTATCCTCTAGGGAAAGGTAATTGAGTTGGGTATCATAAGAGAGATTTTCTATAAGCTGTTGACAGAATCTATTTAGTGTGTGAGCAATGATCTTGACTATGGTGCCTACCAGAAGACAGATACTGTTTTACTGGTATTCTTGCCCTTTCTAACTCAGGAGACTGGCATTTGTTCACCACATGAAAATGTTACATTATGCTCTCCTGAGGTAGGCGGTGGATCTGGTGGTTCAGGAGATCCTTCTTGGTAGTGTTTTTCCCCTCTTACCTTGCATTTCCAGACAAAGAGGGGCAGAGGATCAGTAGAAGAACGTAGTATCTTTAAAGAAGGGAAAGACATATAGTATATGGGCTTTCACCTCTGTGATAATATAGTAGGAAATCACTGATTCTGTGCCCAGGAGCATAGACTATAGGTACAGAAATCTGTATTTCATTTCTACAAGTTAATTTTGAATTGAATATTCTCCCAGCCCAAGCCTTAAGGGCATCCATGTCTCACTATTACAGGATTTTTTTATTCTTACTGCTGCATGATAGACAAAGTGTCTTATTTCCTATAATCTTAACCTGCAGAAGCAGAGTTGTTAAGCTGCCCTCTTGGACGTTTTGTGAATGGAGAGCAAACCAGTAGTCTATCCTTGAAGATTTGGGGACAGAATAAGTGGTAGAGAGGTAGCAGACCGTCTTTTCTTACACAAAATCCTGAGTTAGATCCAGATGAATGAGAATCTAGAGCCTATTACAGGAAGGCTTGGAACAGATCCTGCAGAAAAAAAATAAAAATGTGTCTTGCATTTAGGTGTTTTTGTTTTGCTTTGTTTTTTGTTTATTAGTTTGTTTTGGTTTTTGATTGGTTGGTTGAGTTTTTTACTGTATAGCATTATGAGGAAATGATGTTAAGTTTCCTAGCTGCATGTTCCAGTTACATTGTTGGCACACTGGGAATGTCTTTTGGCTCCTCAGAAGGTCAGAGCGTGAGTTGGAGAAAACTTTTACACCTCTGACTTGTGCTTGAGAACAGAAAAAACTGCTGGTCTGCAGGCCAGGTAGAGCAGCTGCCACTGCAGAAGTTGGCAGTAGTCAGAGTGGCTGATTTACATGTTCAACCATGCAAAATCAGCTGAAAATTCTCTAGCTGAATTCTGATGGCTACATAATGCCAGTGTTTGCATTGCTCAGCATTTTCTTTTCATTCCAGTTCTTACTGTCTAGCTGCAAAATATTCCGTGGGTTAGAGGATAGCACATAGAAGACTGGGTTTCAGAAACAACAACAAAATGGAATGTTGTTCAAATATGGGGCTAAAAGTTATTTGTCACAAAAGGGATTTGAAATCAGTTTTCAAAGAGGCTTTTATTCCACCCACAAATGTTCCTTCAATGACTCTGGCAGTCCTATATGGACAAGGTTATTTCAAGGCAAAAATATTTTGTAATTCCTGAAATTTTGGAAAGAAAAGACGTGAATTTGGAATTCATTTTGTTACATTGGCAGTTCACTAAAAATATTTTTTGTTTTGTTGTCAATCATAATGGGGTCTTCGCATTTGCATAAGATATAATCCTTTCAAAAAAAAAAAAAAAGCAATATAGCAGTGTCATGCCATTTTTAAGTCTTCATGCCTATATTGGCCTTGATAGTAGATAAACATGCCACTTCCATTGTGTGACCACTATTTTTGACAGTGAAGTGAGTTATCATTGAATGTTAATGCCTCTCATGCTCTCTTCATTATACATGCTCATTTTCATGACAAAGAGTGTAAAGGGAACAGAAAATGGTGCAAAATTAATACGTTCTCCTGACAATCTGGAGACAGCATTGCATGATCTTACACAGAAGGCACAGCTGGGGACTTTGACAAGTGCAAGTACACAGCTGCTTCTTCTACAAAGTTCAAAAGATTTTCCATGTAGTTTTGTTCATATGTATGCATGTGTATGCATGGTTTATGTGCATGTCTGTATGGACACTCTTCATAAGGTAACCAGGATTATATTTTATTTCTAAACTACATTTGATTTTTAAGCCTGAACTACATCAATTTATTTTGTCCAGGTTTTGGCTTGTAAAATTTTCTAAACCTTATTGAGCATGCCTGAGACAAGAGGTAGGATCAAAAAATACATAGGTAGTTGTCATGGTTTAGGAATTGTATTTTCCAATTTAGTTTTTCCACTTAAATCACTCCAAACCATGTGCTGCCTCTTCCCCTGAGGCAGGATGGAGAGGAAAATTGTAGGCACAAAAAATAAAGATCATGAGCTGAGGAAAGGACAATGTACTGGAAATGGTAATGAGATAAGAAAATGAACAGTAACAGCAATAATACTAAGAAAAGAGTGTACAAGAAACAAGTTCTGTCGGGTCCATTCACTTAAGAGCTGGACTCAATGTCCCTTCCAACTCAGAATATTCTGTGATTCTCACTCCTGACAATACCTGACTACTCCCTCCACCATACTACCCAACCTGGCAGGGTCCTCTTCCCCCATCCCAGAAAATTACATAAGATCCGTGTCCCAGCGGTGCCCCCTCTTGGCTACTGCAAAAATCAACCCAGTCTTGGTCAGAACCAGGACATTATCCATCCTTTATTCTATACCATCTATGTCACACACAGGTCCTCCACCTTCCAACTATACCCATATATAGATATATATATATACACAAGGACAGGTATCATTGCCATAGTCAGTGGTTGTCCCTCCAAGATGTCTGTTGAGTTCATTTAGTCCTTGACATGTGGGTTATGTCCATCCTTGATGTCTTTGGGGCAGGAGGGCTGGTGTACTGTTGGCTGGTTGCAAGCTGCATCAGGGGCTCACAACTGGTGTATCTGGAGCAGTCCACCCTCATTGTCCATGTTATGGCATATAGTGGCAGTGTCATTTAGCAACCAATATTAAATATACAATTCAACACTACAGACTGTTCTCACCCAAGAATCTAATCCCCTTGAAGTACACATGGTTTCCCTGTCCCTCTGTATTAACCACCAGGTTCAACCAGGTCTTTGACCAAAAGAAATCCTATGGATGATCTTACCTTTGCTTGAGGCAGGACTAACCCAAACTGTCTTCCTTAACACATTCCTTGAGTGTATCAGGGAGATGTTATCCCCTTCTATGGTACATGGACGTTTTGATTGGGCAGAGCCAGCTCGATGGGTAGAGAGCCTCTAGTGTTACCTAACCAGGTGGCCTTTGCTAAATGCAGATCCCAATGTTTGAAGGTTCCCCTACTCATTCCTTTCAATGTCACTTTTAATAGTCCATTGTACCATTCAATTTTCCCAGAGGATGTTGCATGCTAGGGAATATTATATACTCACTCAATACCATGCTCTCTGGCCCAGGTGTCCATGAGGCTGTTTTTGAAATGAGTCCCATTGTCCAACTCAGTTCTTTCTGGGGTTCCATTTTGTCACAGGGCTTGCTTTTCAAGGCCCAAGATGGTGTCCTGGGCAGTGGCATGAAGCACAGGGTACATCTCCAGCCATCCAGTGGTTGTTTCCGCCATTGTAAGCATGTAACAAGTTGCCTTAGTGAGTTTGCAGGATTGTGATGTAATCAATCTGCCAGACCTTCCCATATTTACTTTTCCACCGTTGTCCACTATACCACAGAGGCTTTATCCACTCAGCCTGCTTGATTGCAGTGTGTGTTTCACCGTTATGGATAACCTGGGAAATAGTGCCCATGGCTAAGTCCACCAATTGAGGATGAGTCCAACTCTGTCTCTTCTCTGATGACTTGAGGTGTCATAAGTCCACTCAGGCAGAAATAATGCACCCTTATGTTGCCAGTCCAGATCCACTTGAGCCATTAATTTTGGCAGTCCAATCCACCTGTCTGTTGCGATGTTCTTCAGTAGCCCATTTCCTGGATACTTGTGCATCTACATAATGCACTTTTATGGCTAACTTGTCTATGCGGACAGTGATGTGTTGCCACAATTCAGCAGCCCAGATGGGTTTCCCTCTGTGCTGCCAATAGATCTTTTTGCATTGTGCACCCACCCCCATGTGTTACCATCTATGAGTCACTGTAGAGGTAGAGTGTTGGCCACTTCTCTTGTTCAGCAGTATCTAAAGCCAGCTGGACATCTTTCAGCTCTGCAGCCTGACTTGATCCACCTTGTCCCTCAATGCTTCTGTGACTCACATGGCAGCTTTCCATTTTGATGTATCACTATGATATGGCTCCCCTGACTGGGAGCTGAAATCTTTCCACATATCCTGCAGCTCACCCAGGGGTTATCTCGGATTGGGTGATTATCTCTGGCCCTGCCTCTTCCTCCTGTTGTGAGAGTCTTGCTTCCCCTTCACCCCTCACTATGTGAACTGATTTGGTCTTGGATTTCTCCTTCTGTATAGCAGTGATGGCTGCTGACACAGGCTGTTCCCATGATTCATCTGCAGTTTGAGTAGATACAGTGCCTGTTGGTGTGTTTTCCTCCTCCTCCTCCTGAAGGTGCTTCCTGGTAATGAGTAGTGTCTGATAAATAGCAGTCAGGGCTCAGGACATGCATAACTTTGCATGCCTCTGGAAGTGCCACAGCAGTTTTCTTTCAAATATTCTGCCACTTTAGCAGAGTCCTTCAGCAGTTCAGGGGTGAACTTCGAAACCATTGGAACAGAGTAGTCCTTCAAAACTTGGCCCATTTTCTCCCACATCTCATACCACTCATGACTATCCAACCTTGGGGCAGATATCTGGATGACCTTCCTAGAAGTCTCTTTCTTGACTCTTAATTAGGTGTAGATCGCACTAAGGAGACATAGCAGACTCAGCAGTAAAACTATGCTTTCCTTAACATTCAAAGGAAATTCAAAATTCTCAAAAGATAACAGGCCTAGAAGAAGAAAAAGGGAGTGAAAAGCTGGGGAAAATCATCCTCTTCTGTTCCCCCTACAGAGCTGATATGGTTATTAATGGACTTAAATTTAGTGCCTTAGGTAAGGGTAGGAGAGCAACACTAGATACACATCCTAGATGACCCTCATTGCCCTTGTTGTTGTCTTGTCACAAAATAACGTCACACAGTACAGCAACAAAGCAATTCTGATGACTCTCCCTGCTCTGAAAAAGAACACTATGGTGGGCACACAGTGCATGTACAGGGTTGGGTACCACACCCATGTGAACAGACCAATCAACATTGTGACCAGTGGCTTCAAGTACAACAAATGCTTACAACTGTATTTTTTTCCAAACTGCTCTGGTCAGTTTTGCCCTTTGTGCCTCACACGGGACACAAAATGGTGGTTTAGAAATTATATTCTCCAATTTAGGGTTCCCAGTGAAACCACTCCAAACCTTGCTGCCACTCATTCACTGCTCTCTCCTTCCTCCCCTCCCTCTGAGGCAGGATGGAAAAGAGAATTGGAGGCACAAAAAATAAAGATCTAGTCCAATAATACCAGATTGTTACCTCATCCACACTATCCAATCCACAAAAGACCCCTTTCCCCATTCCCAGAATATGACATGAAGTAGTATAGAATAACATCCAGGTCTCAGACATGGCCCCTCCTGGCTATTGTGAAAATTAACCCTGTCCTGTCTGGAACCAGTACAATAGTGTAGGGCATTAGTAGGGCATAGCTATTATCTGAGTCTTGTATTCAATATTGCATTGTGTCATACTAATATTGCCATCAGCATCATCCATGGGCAGCTGATACTGGTATTGTTGATGTATTTTTAAATCTGTATTTTAAATTTTTAGAAAAGAAGTCCTGATCAGATAGCTAGCATGTTAAGCTTTGCCATCAGTTTTGCATTCTCAAATTCTAAGAATATTTACCCGCACAAAAATTTATGTAGGAGAAAGCCAAGAATAAAAGAAGTTGTAGAATGTTGTACTTATCATTTGAAAATTAGGACCCTGCTCTGCAGATGTACTTCTGATCCATATGTTTTGCAGTTCAAAATGCTCACCTGTATTTGTGGATATCCAATATGAAATGCATGACAGACTTATTGCAAGAAAGCTTCTTTCATAATCTCCGATTCAGAAATTTCTGGGCCATATATATATATATGTGTGTAAAACCCCCCAACTAATCTAAACTCCATAATAATCCTAAATTTTCAAGGTTGAGATATGTGAGTGGAAGTTCTGTTGCTCTGGGCAGATATTTAAGGAATGTTTTTGAGAAGAAAAGATGGGAGAAACAATAGTCCTTCGAATTTTAAGAACTTTACATCTCTGATATAGATCTAAAAAAATAGCCAATCCAGAAGACCTGAATGGATGCATGCAGCTAGCTGAGCTTGGGATTTCCCCAGAAGAACTTGCTCTTCTCAAGGTAATGTTAGCACTGAATTTTAAGAAAATTCCAGCTCCCAAATAATTACTATTTAAATAAATTCCTCAGTTTAAGGATGTTTGAATGTTGTTTCTTGAGAAAATATATGACCAAAGACTTTCAAAGATTCTTGATAGAGTCTGATTCTTCTAAAGAAGCTGAATGATATTGAGTTCTAGAATGCTTTTTATAACTGTGGCAAATTTTCAGCTTGAATCTAGAGCACATTTTAAATGTGAATAAATTCAGCTAAGATTGTGATAAACAGTAAGAACACTTGGTTTAGACTGTAGTTTGTCTACAGTATTTCCATAACCTTTAACAGAAGTGGATGGACAACAACTCAAAAGTGAAATCCAGTTTTGGATGAAATTAAGTTAGTCTGCAGCTGTAAATGACTCTGCCTTAATTTCTGCATGTTTACCTAGCAATATGACATTTCATGAAGACCTTAGAGAACTGTGTAGATATCACATTCATTTTGTCAGAGGGAACAGAGTAGAGGGTATTCTAAAATAGTGTTGCTACTCTCCAAACACTGTGAATCTTTCTTTCAAAGTAAGAAAGAAGATGAGTCACAAAGGACCTCTCTGAGTATAGAGTACTCTAACAGGAAAAAAAACCAAAAACGTGTACACTGAGTAAGATTAGGACTTGTCAGAAATGTTTCAGGAGACAGCTAAAGGAATAAAGAATTTCTAGGTTGGGTTAATATTCAAGTGTCAAGAAAAAATTTTGAGCTATAGGGAGAAATCTTAATCACACTCTTCTTTCTTTCATTTCTGACACCAAATACCTCTTAGAAGGATATTAATATGGTCATAAGTTGCAGAGTGTTTGGGTGTCCCAATTTATACCTCCCTCCAGCAAAATGTGAATTTCTTAAATAGTAATGAAGTCAAAGACACAAGTTTTAAATTGCCTCAGAGCCAAATGAAGAAGATAAAATTTATTCTCTTTGAGACCTGAAAGGACAAGCAGTAGATCAAAGATGTTTTTTGCATAGAATTGAAGGGAAAGGGGAGAGCTGGTTTAGAGCTTGTGATGAATAAACAGTAGCATGCTGACTCATAATACCATAGCAGACTTCAGATGGTGACATCTATAGAAAATGAAACCCAATGACAAAAAACAGCAAGAAATATAAGGAACCATGACACAAAGTGATAGCTCTGAAGGACAAGTGTCACATAATGGCTTTATGCAACATGTAGAATTAAATGTGAAGATGACTTAACAGTAACACAGTGAATTGTGAAATACATCTGCAGTTGTTATGGATTTGAAATCTTGGAATTTTTCTTTCATCTACCAACCCTGTGCCTCAGAGGGATCACCTCCTCTCTCTTTTTTTCAACCATGGAACCAGGAAAGAGACTGCCTGCCCCATGGGAAAAAAAGAGTTCCACCTGGTCCCCTCATGAACTGCTAACAATGGATCGTTTGCAGTAGCTACCTGAGGCACACCCGACTCCTCAGGCTACAAGCTGGGTGTTTGGGAACTCCTGTAAGATAAGAAAGGTTTCCTGTCTTCACATCAGTGACTCAGTGTGATAACGCCCCTCTGGGGAGCCATCAGCACCTCCACACCCAGCCTGAGGGGTCATATCTGCTAATGGGCCATCAGGGATTCCAAAAATATGTCAGAGTGTAAATCACCCATTGTGAAACTCCCCGCCCTGGGGGAGGTACTGGGCACTCCNTCTATTTAATAAATCAGAAAACACAAACAAATTGTCTTAAGAGTCTAATTAAAAGATATACTTTGATTTTACAGATTTTTTTTTTTCTGAAAGCATTTAGTTTTATGGTCAGTGAGATGAGACAGAGGTGGGGCAGGGGAAGTTTCACTGGGGTTTCTTTAATACTCTGACCATTGCCTTGGTCTTCCTTGGTCCTTGTGTTACCACAGAAATGTAATATATGTGTTCTGTATGATTCCATGCTGAATGTGTGTGGGTTGTGGTTGTTGCGTAAGTTCCCATGATTATTTAGTGAGGAAGTTATGCGTAATTCCTGGCAGTGTGGCAGTTTATCCATTACTTTAAAGAAAGTTCACATTTCAAAATGTTTTTCCTAAGACCATTACAAAAATAAAAAACAAATGGCAAGGATATCAGTACTTGCTACAAATTGCCCTGTAAATACAAAAGCACTAAAAATAGCCACAGGAAGTAATAAATACACTAAGTAATAAGTTTACTTAGTGTATTAAGAATATATTTTTGGTCAAAGATAAGCTGTTCTAAAAGTTAAATTTGTTTTGTTGCAGAGGAAAAAGGAAATTGCTATTCCCTGCAGGCTGATGTACCTTGTAAAGCAACCTGTCTTCAAACCCAAAATGAAAGACAGCCAAAAAAAAAAAAAAATCTCTGAATTATGTGATGAGTCCCTTGAGTTGCTGCTAGTTGCTCTCTGCCATTGAGGACCACAGATGTCTCATATTGTGGGGGTTTTTGAGAATTTTCTGGGGTTTGTTGTGGGAATTTTTTTTATTTATTATGAAAAAACTTATATGTGTCTGATGGTTACAGTTACTTGAATATGCATTACTGTCCATTCATTGCAGTTCCATTTCAGTAAAAGGTATTTTTTAAAAATCTTTATCTGGTCTTAAGCACATGCCCAGTTTCCTCACTGAATAAACACGAATAGATGTTAACATGCATTTTACTGAACTTGCACTTCTGAAACAAATCTGGCTCCACTGAAGTCCTTGGTACTGGAATTTGCTAGGAAATTAGAACTGCTGAATTTAAATCATAGGAAAAAATACAGCAGATACACGTCACTGGAGATGGCAAGATAATTATTTTTTAACTTTCAGGGAGGTTTCTGTACAGTTGTTGGTCAAATAGAACAGAACCTATAGAACAGGGAGAAGAGAGGCAAGGTGGCATTCAATATCTTTATTCCTTCTTTGCCTTAGGCGGCTTCTCTCTCAAGGCAGCTTGAGAGCTCAAAATATTTGTGTCCTAGAATTTGAAGATCCTTTCATAATATTCTTGTTTTGTCCCATCCTGGTTATCAGTCCATCTTGAAGAAATAAAGTTTGAAATACATATTTTTACAGTGTTTTTACAGTTGTATTCTACAAGGGCTGTGCTGAGAGGTGGTGCTTTATCTCTTGGGAAGGGATTTTAGAGTGTGTTTACAAATTTTTTTCTTCTTTTCAAACATAGCATTTAAATTACTTTTGTCGTCCAATTCCCAAACTACAAATGTGATGAACAATAATAATTGAGTATAAGGACTGTCAAAGTATAACACAAGGAATTTGAGATTCATGAAGGCATGATGGACTTTTAAGTTCACTACAGCTATAGTGAACACAACCAAAGCAAATTAGAAACTTCCCAAAACAAAGTTAATCCTCGTGAGACACTGCTTGCTTCAATTGTACTGGGAAGTGTAGGATTTGTAGTTTAGACTGAGGTCATATACTATAGCAGTAAAGTTTTCTGTTTTCTTAATTTTGAAAAATATGTCATTATGCCTTGGGAAGTATTACAATATCTGCTTAATCAGCTGCAGTGCTCATTAGTCGCCTATATATCTGAAGCACTTGTATTTGTTGATGAAGCAGCAGCTGAGATAAAAGAAATTTGAAAGTGAAATCATTACAAATTTGAGTCAGTGCCTTTTTCAAACTGGAGGCTTGCAGTATTACTCTTAATGAGCTGATGCCCTAAACTTCAAAAATGGATTCCTACTTTTTAACCTCTTTTGAACTTCTTATTAGAAATTACTTTATGATCTGGATTTATGGAGATAGTATCTTCTGTTTACTGACTTCTTCTGAAAAAAAGGATTGGATGAGGAAGGTTGCTAACTAACCAAATTTCATTTCTCAAAGTAAAATAAAAATCACCTGATAGGGGAGAAAGAAGCTAAGGTAGATTTATATGGAAACAAACAGAACCACAGTTTTATGGGAAATTAAATATAAATTAATGTCTATATGCTTCCTCAGAGTGTTATACTTAAAAATGAACTAAAAATTTAATTATTTAAAAATAGCAACTGGAAGGGAAAAGGTGGAGGCTTGCATATCTTATGAACTAATCCTGAGAGGAGTGCAGATGGAAGATGGCTTAAGGCAAAGCAGTTCATCTTCATATGGCAGATTTCAAGAACTGGGTCTGGATTAGTCAGGGCCAAACATGGAAGGAATTCTCATAAAAATTGTTTAGATTTATAGAGCTTCAAATTTTCTTTCAATTAAATTGAGCAAATAATTTTCAAAAGGATATTGCTATTGGTTTAATTATGACAATATAATTTTTTTTTATTACAAATAAGTTGATTTTCTGTGTGTACATAGTGAACATAAATACACAGCAGGCAAATGCTTGCATTTTTGAACCAGAGTAGACAGAAAGAATCACTCTTAATTAGGCAGTCCGGAGGTGATATGCAATGCTGTTGGAAAAGTACCAGATAACAAGAAATGAAAATATTTATATGTTGTTTCAGTAGTTTCCTTTTGGTGACCTTAAGTATGCTTCTCTGTCTTTGATGAATTGTGACAGGTACTGTCAAGTTAAATGTTCAATACATTCATTTTTTAAAGGATAACAGTTTTTCAGCAATAATTCTGGATATGGTCAAGAAACAACTTGCTGATGCAAGTCTTACAGATTTTGTTTTAAGTGTCTTTCAAAGTACAACAGTATTCTGAACCAAGGGCTAGAATAAAATAAGGAGAATTTCAGTAAAAGAACTATGCAACTTGTTCTCAACATTTATTTCCATGTGTAGTAATAACTCAGAATGTAGGTTTACATTTTTACCAACATGTTATTTATTATTAATTGAATATACCTAATCCTTGCAGCAGAATGTTTTATCCTGGATAGAAACCTGTAGAAGAGACTGTGGAAGGACAAAGAGTATAATGTTTTTGAAAATTGTCCATCTTGGGCTGTTAAGATGAAAATATACACTTGAATAATTTATTTTTGTTTTTCAACAACGGAAACTCTAGCTGTAGTCTCCAGAAGTAATCTCCATTTAAAAAAAAAAAACAAACAACAAAAGACAACAAAAAACCCAAACCAAACAAACAAAAAACCCCAAAAAACAAACAAAAAAGGCAAAAAAACACAACAAAACAAACAAAAAAAAAAACACCAAAAACAAAACAAAACAAAAAAAAAAGGAATTAATTCAAAACAGTTTATGCCTTCAGAGATCAGCAAGTTATAGAAGGTCTGTATTGGCATATGACTTTGTAAAGAACTTGAAACTGTACATCTGGACTTCATTTAGTGAAGTTGAACTAAAAGTTAAACGTTTGAAATCAGCTACTGATCTTAGTTTTTTAGTCAAAAGCATAGAGAAACCAACCCTTAAAGGCAGTATGTCTCCTAGATGTCTAGATATGTATAATTCTCTTCAGCAGCTATAATTAAATACAGTGAAAATTAGTCCTATTGCAGGTCAGAGTCTTTTGCTTGAATTACAGGTGACATTTCCATTTTCACTTTGGTGATATTTTCCAATTTTTTCTGTGTTTAGAGATTGTAGCACAATTTTACAGAACATATTTTGCTTCTGTGAGTAGATTAAGTGAACTTTATTGCCAAGTATAGCAGATTGTGATAAAAACTTTATTTTGGCACTTGTGTCTACTTTAATAGATTCAGATCTCCACCGAAAAGCCCTTTATAACCTCTCTATATAACAGCATCTGACCAAAATCCCACTGACCTCACACCATGTTGTCTCATAGTTTTGGAAGAGGGACCTTCCAGCTAAAAGGAAGATCATTGTTTCCGGTACATTTTGTATTGTTTCTTCTTGGTGAATTCTGCTTCTTTTTCTTACAGTAAATCAGGTATGAATCCTCAAAACCTAATGAAGTTTGTCTTCTGGGAATTTTTAGTAAATACTATCTTAACAATGTCTACCATATAATGGCAAATACAGTTACTAGTATAAAAAATGCTTAAGCTATTTTTCCATCTAATTGAAGTATTGGCTTGTTTGAATAAATGTACATTTCTCTCGGCCAGTCTTGATATGCTTCAGGACACATCTTTTGCCGGTTTCAACAGTAGTGTTTCCTGGGTAGAAAATAAATTTTGATTTCATTCAAATTACTTTGGTTTTGCTAAACTTGCTCCTTGTGAAAGAATCAATAATTAGAAAAGTTTTTCAGTTACTGTGCTCAATTTTCTTGCTGCTGCCTTTGTCATGGCTTTTTCTCCTAAGTGTGATACTTGACAGGAAGATCACATGAGATCTTTTAAATGTTGTTTTTGT
>VXBX01007085.1:139299-150344 GCA_013400415.1 Scytalopus superciliaris
AAAATGGTCTGTATGAAGACTTTAGACGAGAACTGCTGTGCAGACTGCACAAATTAAGGATATTGCCCAGTTGGGCTGCCGGCCTACATTTTAGACTTAGGCTTTAGTAAAAACTCTTCTCCCAATTAAAGAATAAAGGTTGAGAAACCTACAGGCCTTTCCAGTATGTTTGGTATGACTTTTAACTCCTCGTTTTACCCTCTTTGTATGGCTGTCCTTTATACTATACTCTCTGATATGTTAGTGGTGCCCAGTGGTGCTGCTGTGGGTCAGACTGGCTTAGCACTTCTATTACAGATTCTACTTCCTGGGGATTTGTAAGGAATTAACTGTAGGAATTAATCACAAATTAGAGCTTTATGTGCATATGTTACACTCAGACTATGTTCTATCTCTTTTTTTCCGATTTACCTTCCTGTGATATAGTTCACAATGTTAAAAGAAGCTAGTTAAGGCATTGAGGGGTCTAGAAAAAGACAAGCCATATAAGATCAAAGAAAGCATGAACAGCAAAAGCCTTCAGTGCAACCTTGAATCCTGGTTCTGTCATTGTTGTTTTTTGCCTATATAACATCTTCAATGTAATCATCTTCCCAGGATGGCACTATTGTTGCATTCCTGTTAAGTCATCATGGGACTGGGGATTTTTCATATTCTTTGAGATGTATAAGCCAAACTCAGGGCCACTCACGTCATGTCCCCACATAGTCCTTAGACAAAAGTTATTTAGTTTCCTTATCACTCCGTTTGTAGAGAAATTAAACTTTCTCTCTGACCAAGGAAATTATATCTGTGTGTTATATCAAAGAATTGAAAGGGGGGTGGTAGTTAATGAAATTATATTGAATACTCTGGGCTCTGAGGAAGATGGAAATGGTACGGCATAATGGGAGGAATGTGCTGATTTTGGCTGGGGTAGAGTTAATTTTCTTCACAGTGGCTGGTGTGGGTCTGTGTTTTTGATTTGTGCTAAACTCAACGTTGATAATATAAAGATGTTTTTGTTATTGCTGAGCGGCACTTATACAAAGCCAAGACCTTCTCTGCTTTTTGTACTGCCATGCTGGCAAGGAAGGTGGGAATACATGGGAGCTTGGGAGGAGACAGGTGACTCAAACTGACCAAGGCGATATTCCACGCCATATGACATCATGCTCAGTATATAATGCTGGGGAGAAGAAGGAGGAAGGGGTAGGACTTTGGAGTGGTGTTGTTTGTCTTCCCAAGTCACCTTATGCATGATGGGGCTCTGGTCTCCTGGAGACGGCTGAATGCCTGCCTGTCCATGGGTAACATTTAATTAATTGCTTGTTTTTCTTTGCTTGTGTGTGTGACTTTTACTTTCCCTATTATCTGTTGTCCTTGGTTGCAGAGAGGGAGCAGAGCTTAGGGCTGTGTGGGCATGCTTACATTGCTATTCTGTACCACTTATGTCATCCCTGAGGGGGCATGGCTTTGGGGGGAAGAAAATTGTACATACACACAGGAAGTGTGCCATTTTATTCTGTCTCCTGCTGGGGGAAAGTGCCAGCTGTAGCAATGCTGCAGACTCTTGGGACCGGCACTACGGACTCTGCCAACCTGCAGCTAAAACCCATCTCTCCCTGTTCTCCAAGATCTGGCAAACACAGCTGAGATGTGGCTGCAAGAAAAAACAGCTCTGAGAAAAAGTGGCTCCGTGAAAAAAAATAAAACCAGTGGTGCCACATAGAACCAAGGCCTAGTGCCTTGGGGCTGGTGTAGAAAGCAGTCACATGGAACGCAGTAGGGGTGAAACCAAGACAAGAGGAGCTGAGCCCAAGCCAAACCCAAGCTGAGTCCACCAAGTGGTCCGAAGTGGCAGCACAGTGAAACACAGGTGATCTAGCTTTCAGGAATTTTCTGTCGTTGTTTTCCATTGTCTCAGGCTCAGAGACAGGGACCCCTGGCTGTGGGGTGTATCCACCATCCTGTCTTTATCTGGGGAAGCTATGCAGAACTAAGCTGAGGTGGTGAACACCTTCTCTGTGTAAAGCACCTTCTCTTTTTGTATACTTTTGTTATTAATGTTGCTGCTGTTACTGTGCATTTCCTATTCCATTGCTGTTTGTTTTCAGTAAACTGGTGTCTCAACCCGTAATCTCTGCCTTTGTCACTCTCTTATCTGAAGGGCTGAGAGGGAAGGGGTGTGGCTTATTTGGAGTTTGATTTTCAGCTGATGTTAAACCACCAAAACTGTCTTTATTGGAACCCATGACCTTTCTAGCTTTTATCCTTCCAATTGTGTCCCCAATTCTGCTGGTGAGTGAGTGAGCATGAGGTTTGGTTGCTGGACAACAGTCCTTTTTTAGTGCCCAATGTGGGACACAAATAATTTGAGGTAACAACAGATTAGATTGGGATATACTAGATTGAATTTATAGCTAGGATTGTTTAGCTAGTAATGAGCAGGCTCCTGTGCTTGCCAGGCACTCACCTTCCTGACTGTATATTACGTCTAGTCCTTGTTAGTGTTTGCATTTTGCTTTTGCTGCTTGCTGTAGTGCTGTACTTCTTATCACCTCACTTAATTGTGCCTGGGAAAGTTTTGAAAACAACCATAGCATATAATGCCAGGTGGCAAGGACATCATTGATTTTCTGGGCTGCTGTACTGAATGGGCTGCAACTCCAGTGTGAACTTGAATTGAGAGGACTGTGATGTGTGATGAGTCCATGATGAAGCTGACATCCACTGCAATCCGTGGAGGACCCCACACCAGAGCAGGCAGATTCCTGGAGGATGTGATTCTGTGAGAAGCCTGTGTTGGAGTAGGTTTATTGGCAGGACTGGTGACCTCACAGAGGACCCAGTCTGGAGCAGTCTCTGAAGAACTGTAGCCTGTGGGAAGGACCCAGGCTGGAGAAGTTCAAGGGGGACTGTCTCTTGTGGATGGGACCCCACACTGGAGCAGAAGCAAAGACACCCTTGCAGCCTGTGGTGCTGCCCATGGAAGACTATGACATGACTATATTAATGGTGAACTCTAACAGGAACCCCTTGTTGCAGCCAGGTTGGGGAAAAGGGGAGGAGTTCATTGCAATGTTAAACCAGATAACGTGGCACAATAGGACTAGGGGCAGAGATTATGATGGATGTGCTTTTAAATTGTTTATAGAGCATCTCAGGCTTTATAAACATTTATAAAAGTTTGTGAAATTCTCTGAGATCCTTGAATATGAATGATTTGTTTGAAGTATAGTTTTTATTTATTAATAATTGTTTCTGATAAGCTAGTCCTGCAGGTATGGGGAAAAATTGATTTTTTCTTTCCTGGACGTTCATTATACAATGAGGGAAGTTATTATATTATTATAATCTATTAGGAAAATAAATTACATTTTATATCTGTCTATTTAACCTGTTATTTGTCATTGAGGAGAAGGCCTTATATATATTTCCCCAGGAGTGCTTTCTGCCCAGCAAATCCAGTTTTCATTGTTGTGATTATGGAGGAATACTGGACAGTAAANATATATATATACACATGTCTATATATAAAAATACTGGCAAGTAGAGGTTAATGAATAGCTGATTTTTGGTAGAGATTCAGAAACATCCTTGATGGAGAAACAGACACTAAACTGATTCTGCTACTTAGCTTAAAAACTTGGAAATAGTAAAAATAAGATTGGGAAAACAAAACGTTGAAAGTTTATAAGAGGAGTACACTCATATTATTTATAGCATGTACTTTGAGAATAATTTCTCTTAGCCACATCTTCAGCCTAAAAAAGCATTGCAGAGAAAGCCTACACTTGGTAGAAAAATTATAGAAACATTATTTTAAAGGGTGTTTACATAAACTTTGATGTTACTGGAAACAGACGTAATGAACAACAGCTTATAAGGACAACAAAAAACTAAAATTAGAGTGAGAAATTATAGGAAGATCAAATAATTCAAATAATAAACATTAAAATAACTTATCTCTTAAAATGTATAAACACAGCATTTTCTGTTAAGTATTTTTAAGACAAAAACACATCCTTATTTTAGATGTCGTTTTTTTCCAAGGTGTAGGGACTAAATATAACATAGTTCAGAAAACCTGGAAAAGGAAGGCTTACGCTATTCTCTCTGGATCTGTAAATGCAGAAGATATCAAAAAAGTGTGTACACCAAATGGTTAGCAAAATGAGGGTATAAAAAAGTAGTGTTGCATATCAATTTTTGTATGGGTTTTGTTTTTGTTTAAGAAATGTTTAATATTTGAAAATAATTCTTGTGGCAATTAACAAATTAGCAGTTTATCTGGATTAAAAAAACCCAAACCAAACCAAAAGAAAACAAACAAAAAAAGCCACCCCAACTTCAAGTTACTGTGTTACAAAGAGAATTGTTCTGCAGCTGCAAAATCAAGTGCCTTAGCTGAGTTAATGCTTTTCATTTCTTTTGCATGTGTCAGCATTAATGGAAACAGGCTTCTATAAAGCCTTGCATGTGAAGATGGTGCTGAGCAGACTAGATTCAGTTCTGTTGAATGCTTTTTGCATTTTTTTTTTTAATAACGCACAAAGGGAGACTTCAAATCAGGCTGAACTTCAAGTAAAAGTTAATGCTATTCTCTTTTGGGTTCAACCACCCACTTTGCTTAAGGTCACTGGTTGAGGCTAATGCTGCACAGAGGGGCTGCAGCAAACTTGGCATCTTCTTGATTAGGCTCCCTGCTGATCTAANTCATGTCATATCCCATGTCATATGGAGAAAGCAAGGAACAGGACACGCACAGGTCACAGCTAAAATGAAATGTGAAATACAGCTCCCGTACACAACAGGGACAGAGCTGTACACAAGCAGTTGAAAACTATTTCAGCCTTCTAAAAAAAATTATTATTTCCCTGAATTTCTCTTTATTGATTTGGATTGGAAAGCTAAAGAATCTTTTTTCTAGAACTAAATGAGAAGGAATTTATACATGTAGTGTATGTATATATATANGAAGATCAAATAATTCAAATAATAAACATTAAAATAACTTATCTCTTAAAATGTATAAACACAGCATTTTCTGTTAAGTATTTTTAAGACAAAAACACATCCTTATTTTAGATGTCGTTTTTTTCCAAGGTGTAGGGACTAAATATAACATAGTTCAGAAAACCTGGAAAAGGAAGGCTTACGCTATTCTCTCTGGATCTGTAAATGCAGAAGATATCAAAAAAGTGTGTACACCAAATGGTTAGCAAAATGAGGGTATAAAAAAGTAGTGTTGCATATCAATTTTTGTATGGGTTTTGTTTTTGTTTAAGAAATGTTTAATATTTGAAAATAATTCTTGTGGCAATTAACAAATTAGCAGTTTATCTGGATTAAAAAAACCCAAACCAAACCAAAAGAAAACAAACAAAAAAAGCCACCCCAACTTCAAGTTACTGTGTTACAAAGAGAATTGTTCTGCAGCTGCAAAATCAAGTGCCTTAGCTGAGTTAATGCTTTTCATTTCTTTTGCATGTGTCAGCATTAATGGAAACAGGCTTCTATAAAGCCTTGCATGTGAAGATGGTGCTGAGCAGACTAGATTCAGTTCTGTTGAATGCTTTTTGCATTTTTTTTTTTAATAACGCACAAAGGGAGACTTCAAATCAGGCTGAACTTCAAGTAAAAGTTAATGCTATTCTCTTTTGGGTTCAACCACCCACTTTGCTTAAGGTCACTGGTTGAGGCTAATGCTGCACAGAGGGGCTGCAGCAAACTTGGCATCTTCTTGATTAGGCTCCCTGCTGATCTAATACACATACCAGCTCACTTGCCAAGTCAAATAACACATTTAGTGAATTGGAAATAAGATTTAAGTGAGCCAGCACAATGCGGCTTGCCCTCTCATCTTTTTACCAAATCCTTCCCTTTGTATGCTACACTGTGAAAACTGCTCTTGTTAGAGGACTTAATCTTCAGTTTTTTCCTGTAGATTATTTGGAAACAGGTCAATTGAATGTTGGAGCTGCTAACTCCTCCTGCTAAAGAAAGAAATGGCTTGTGGCATACTGATTGCATCATTTAATTGAAAGGCTGTTATTATTTAAAAAAAATACTGTAGTGTAAGGTTATGTTAGAATGGAAAAAAATTTCTGGATTAAATGCAACCCCCTTTTGAATAATGTGTTTATTCCTTTGTCTTCAAATCTCTTATCTGACGAGTGCTTTGCAATATTTGCTGATGACTGGTAATTGGTGGAGTTGATCACAGTACATATATTCATCTCTTGTGACTGTACTACAGTAGTTAACTCTTAAATACAGTAAGATGCATTAGAGTGACATTTCTATAATGCCTTTCATAAAAGAAAAGTAAATCACATCACATAGTGCTTGACTTTGAACTATTCTGTATTTCAGTGAAAGAAAATCAGGACTGAAGTTAAAGCCTTTACAGTTTGTTCTCTGTTTTTATTATTTTTAGAAGAAGGAAAGTTACAATGTGAAGTATACTTCGAGATATAGCACAGATTTGTCACATACTTTAGTGCCATTTATACTCTAGTAAACTACAACTGTCCAATATCTTCATGTTAGGTGTTCAGGGTTATGATGTATATTGACTTTTTATTTATCTTCATATCTCTTTTTCTTCCAGAGTAACAGCCAGCACACTTGACTTCTAATGAATTTATTTACTACATTTTAATCTCCAGTTAGGGATTTTGAGGTATTGGCAAAACATCTTGGGGTATTTTTTGTGACCACTGGTGTACTTTAGGTCTAGCTTTTAAAAGTCAAGCACTTTTTGACCTTGTAGCAGATGTTTTGTGGGAGCTCAGGCAAATGGGATAACATAGAGATTATGTTTGTTTCTGCACACTATTCAAGTGGAATAGTGAAGATAAAACCCGTTCTGCTCTCAGATCCACATGTGATTCTGCAAAGGATTGATAAAGCAGATGCCCTCTCTTGCCATTGCTCCCAGAAAGAAGAAAATGCCAAGTTACTGTCAAGGAATCCATAAATAGCTGGGGCAGGAAATAGGTTTGTATTCCTCACAGAATCATTGATAGGCTTCAGATCAAGTGACAAAAAATGAATGTTCTGGAGAAAGAGATACTTCTTGTAGCTTTCAGAATCATTCAGAAGCCATAGTAATTTTATATTCTAAGACCTGATTTTCAGTTTCATATTAGCTTGTCCAACCTGAAGCAACAAAGAGGAAAAAACTACATGGTTCAGGCCTCATCCTAAATATTTTAAAAGTTTCAGTTAAATTGTTCAGCATTTTCCAAGATCAAACATGGAAAAATACAATGTTTTTTCAGTAACTTAAACATCTCATTAGGAAGATACAAGCTTCATTACTTGAGGAAAAAACTTGAACATGTTCAAGAACAATCCTGAAATCAGAAAGACATTTCCTGTTCTCATTAAGAAAGTCTGCCAGAAGCAGCTCAAGATATTTTGCTTCTGAAAAGGTAACGATGCACATCCTCAGGTAGCAACCAGCAGAAGGATAGACAAATTCTTGGAAAAGAACAGTAACACTGGAGCCTACCAAGGACAAACAAGATTACTTTGTATTTATTCCTTCCAAGAATGGGATAGTCTCAGTGAACCACTGTTGTGGGCAGAATGAGAAGTACAGACAAAGTTTATCAGAGAAGCCCTCAGTTGAGTCACAAGATGCATGATGGACTCCCATGCTTCCTAAACTCCTCAAATAGGAGTCCAGGGGCAGCTGGATCCAATCTTAGCCCCAGACTTGGTCAACAGTTTACGTCTCAAGGTTTATATATGTGTAACTGAATCTTTATACAACTTTGTGCGATGAACTATAACAAACCAGATATATTTACATAAAGTATTTATTATGATAATGATTAGACAAAACTATCTTAATCAGAATTACTTTCTACACAATATAGGAGCTATAACTACTAGTATAGTATAGTACAGTACAGTGCACCATATGAACAATATTGAAACAATTATACTAAAACAATTGTATTAAAGTTAGTAAAACCAGTTATTATTATGAGATTGATGTTACTCACCCATACCGATGACCATGAGTGAGTCTCTTTGGCTCAGCCTTGAGGAATACTTTGAGGGGAGTCACCACGCAAGGGAGGAATCTCCACACACACTCCAAGAAGGTATATGTTAGAAGACCCTGCCATCAAAAAGTGGGACATTTCATAGTATAAAATTCTTGACTGTCAGTTTATCTGTGTGTCTCCAGACCAGCTCTGTCAGCTCAGCAGCTTTAGGTAAGCTATTAGTAGTATCACTTGTTTGTTCTGTTATCAAGTACTTTACCAGTTCTACCACATCTTCACGTCACTCTCAAGATATTTAACTTTGAGATTGATGAGGCAGACAGGTTTCAACATTATTTAACACCAAAAGCAGCATGACACTCTCTTCTCCATTCACCACTGGCAGCTTTGCAAATGCAACATAGTTGGAGTTGCTTTATGCCATTCTAGGCAGAGCATCCTGCTAAACCCAGGCTCAGAAAGAGGAAGAAGAAATTATGTTTTTGGGTAACAGAAGAGTCTACTTTTACAGCTAAGCTTACTTACCCTAGAATCTCTGCGGTAGTATGTGTACAGTTTGAAAAATGGACAAGGAAGAAGAAAAGGATATCCAGAGTCTGATGCTACAAAATACTTCTCATGTGATGTTGAACAGGTCACTTAAACCACTACTTCCAAGGTGGCTGCTAATTGTGAATCCTCCAATGTCATAGAAGAAACATAAATTTGGAACTTATGTTCACAGTCTAGGGATCAGCATTTCATCTCAGAAACTAAACAAAAGCTGACTCATAAATCAGCCAGTATTAATTATAATTTCCTAGAAATGAAGAATATGCTGAATTGGAAGGGAACCATCAGGATCATTGAGTCCAGCTCCACCCCAAAAATGTCACCATGCATCTGAGAGCATTGTCCAAATGCTTTTTGAGCTCAGACAGTCTTGATGTTGTGACCACTTCCCTGGGAACCCTGTTCCAGTGCTCAACTATCATGAGTGAAAAAATTTTTCCAGATATCCAACCTAAACCTCCCCTGATTCAACTTCATGACATTTCCTTGAGTTCTGTCACTGGTCATGAGAGAGAAGAGATCTGTAACTGCTCCTCCTCTTCTCCTCATGAAGATATTGAAGATCACAATGAGGTCTTTCCTCAGTCTCCTCTTCTCCAGGCTAAACAGACTAAGTGACCTCAGACACTCCTCATATGGCTTCCCCTCAAGACCCTTCACCATCTTTGTTGCCCTCCTTTAGACTCTCTCTAATATCCTTCTCATTTTGTGGTGCCCAAAACTGCACACAATACTCAAGGTGAGGCCACCCCAGTGCTGAGCAGAGCAGGACAATCCCCTCCCTCACTTAGCTGGTGATGGTGATGGTGCCTGATGCCCCCCAGGACACAGTTGGCTCTCCTAGCTGCCAGGGCACTGCTGACTCATATTCAGCTTGCCATCGACCAGGACATACAGGTCCCTTTCCACAGCACTTCTCTCCAGCCTCTCATTCCCCAGTCTGTACACACAACCAGAGCTTCCCTGCTCCAGGTGCAGAATCTGGCACTTGCCCTTGTTAGACTTCATACAGTTGGTGATTTCCCATCTCTCTAATTTGTTGACGTCTCTCTGCAGGGTCTCCCTGCCTTCGAGGGAATCAACAGCTGCTCCTAATTTAGTGTCAATGGGAAACTTCTTTTGAGTCCTACATCCAAATGGTTAATGATGATGTTGAAGAGAACTGAGGATAGAGCCCTGCAGAATCCCACTAGTGACAGGTCACCAGCCCAATGTCACCACTACAACTCTTTGTGCCTGACCCATGAGCCAATTGCTTGCCCACCACATGACATGTTTATCAAGCTGTGTGCTGGACATTTTGTCCAGCAGAGTACCATGAGAGACAGTATCAAAAGTTTTGCTTGAAAAAGATTACATCTACTGTCTTTCCTTGGTCAGGTAGGTAGGTTACCCTGTTACAGAAGGATATTTATTACCAGGTTCAACAAGCAGGACTTCCTCTTCGTGAAGCTGTGCTGACTGTGACTGATGATTGCACTGTCGTCCAGGTGTTTTTCAATACCTTCACGAATAATCTTTTCCATGATTTTACCACACATTTAAGTGAGAATGACAGGCCTGTGGTTTCCAAGGCCATCCTTGCTCTTCTTGAAAATAGGGCCAATCAATGTTCACCATCTTCCAGTCAACTGGGACCTCTCCAGATTCTCAAGACTGCTCCAAAATCACCAGGTTTTGCAATGGCATCAGCCAGCTCTTTGAGGTTTCTCAGACAAATCCCATCAGGCCCACAGATTTGTAGGGCTCCAGCTGGAGCAGCAGGTTCTGCAAATGTTCAGTTTCAAAAGGGAGCTGATCATTCCTGTAGCCATGGTCCTCCAGCTCAGGGCACTGAAACCCTCTTGGATTTAAAAACCTCAACTGTGGCTCTGTCTCTGTTTGTGAGGTGACCATCCTCATCCTATAACACAAGCTTTTCCTTCTCTCTGCACGAACACAGAAGTCAAGTTTTAGATGCATATATAAAATACTATAAAAGGGGTAGATTATGAAAATACATTTGCAGGTATTTTAAGTCTGGCACTTCAAGTTAGAGGGAAGTTGTGGTGGTAGAAGCCTGGCTGCCTCTGTTGATACATAGAACTGTCAGAAAAGAGTCACTGGTATTTGTAAAACATTGAGATATTGTAACATAGGTGAAATTTTCACAGGGAAGTAAAATCTGTGTTCATTTTTTAATAGCTTACAATAAACCAGAGTCACAGTTCCCCTGGTTCAATAATTTATGGTATGTTCTTAAATTTTTGGTATTCAAGCATATAAACGTTATCATGTTTTTGCATAATTTTGTATATTTTCTAGAATGTATGTATGTATTTAAAGCATCTCCCTTGATCAGACAGATGCAATACTTCATATTAGCTTTAAGTAAATAAACTAACAGAAAGAAAATATTAGAGTTCACAATTTCATTTTCCTTGCCTCTGCTGTGGCAAAATTTAAAATCATAATTTTAATTCTTCAGTGGTTTGAGAATTCATATAG